>JAJPUD010002210.1:181164-276138 GCA_023553655.1 Myrmecobius fasciatus | reverse complement strand
AGAACAATAATATTCCATAACATTCATATACCATAATTTATTCAGCCATTCTTCAATTGATGGGCATCCTTTCAATTTCCAGTTTCTTGCCACTACAAAAAGGGCTGTCACAAACATTTTTGCACATGTGGATCCCTGGAGGGAAAAATTTGTAATGGAGAGCTTTGTAAGGGTCAATGTTGAAGAATTACCTATACATATGTTTTGCAAATAAAAAGTTTTAATTTAAAAAATTACCCATACATATGTTTTGCAAATAAAAAGCTTTAATTTTTTTAAAAAAAAAGTCTGCTCTAAGACTTTTGTAACAGCCTATATAAAGCATATTGCTTTGTGAAGTTATAGGAAAAAGTCATCAGTTGTGGAGGGATCAGGGAAAGCTTCATGGAAGTGATGGCTTCAAAAAAGATGGTTAGTTGAAGAAGGAAGGAGGGATTCTAGCTATAGGAAATGGCCAGAGCAGCAGTCCAGAGCTATGAAAACCTAGTGCTATTTAGGTACATAGAATTGCCTAATTGTGCTATAACATAGAATGTGTGAAAAGGACTGACATGAAACAAGTCTGCCAAGGTTAGAAAAGTGAGTGGGTGCCAGGTGGGAGAGAGCCTTGGACACCAGCTAGAAGAGTTTCTAATTTATTTGGCAGGTAATAGTGAACTGGTTATGACTTGGGAGAAGAATGACATGATGAAATATTTACAAAATAACCAACAAATATTTATTATGTGCCTATCATATGCCAGGTACTGTGCTAAGTGTTTTGTTGTTTTTCAATCCTGTCCAACACTTTATGATTGAATTTGGGACTTTTTTGGTAAAAAATATTGGCGTACTTTGCCCTTTCCTTTTTCAGATCATTTTTATAGATGAGAAACTGAGGCAAACAGGGTGAAGTGACTTGCCCAGAATCACATAGCTAGTATAAGGTGATATTTGAACTCTAGAAGATGTCTTCTGGACTTATGGCCTGGCATTCTATCCCCTGTGCCACCTAGCTGCCTTCAGTATACAAATAAGAAAAAGAAAATCAATTTATTGTTCTACCTTCCAATCAGAGGGGAGAAGTAACTAAAGATTTTGAATAGTAAAACTGACTCAGTCTTCATGATGATAAGATAACAGATGATGAGCCTCTTCTGGGGGAGGCAAGATGTTTATGATGTTGATACCAGAGCAACTGATGGAAAATAAGAAAGATTTCTTTGGTATTTGTATGAAAGGTAAATTGAAGTGTAGAGAGAATGGAAGTAGATTGAAGTGAGGAGAAAACAGAAGCAAGAAAACTTTGGGGCTATTTATTGTGCTAATCCAGGTGTTTACAAGACATCTTTGTCCCAAAACCCCACCAGCGCTTCAAATTCAGCATGTCCAAAACAGAACTTATTTTTGCCCCCAAAAATGACTCCTTCTGACTTCCATATTTCTATCAATGGCACCACCAGTTACCTTATCAAAACCTTGGTATTATTTTTTTTAACACTTTATCCTTTACCTTCCTCATCCCATCTTCTACCAAATCTTGTTAGTTCTATCTCTCTAATTCATCCCTTCCTTTCTGTTCCTTTCACTTTTTGCACAGACCATCATTATTACTTTCCTGGAGAATTACTGTACCAGTTTCCTAATTAGAATGTCTAACTAGTCTTTTCCTATACCAAATTTGTCTTTTACCCCTGCTACCAGACTGAACTTCCTTATGCATAAATCTGGCCATATTTCTCTACTCAAATCCTTCAGTAGTTCCCTAGTGGCTAAATAAAGACTTCATTCCTTAACCTGTATTTCCTTTCACAAGGTGGTAGCTTTCTACTTCCCCTCCCTCTGCTTCTACTATAATCCAGTCAAATTGCCCTGTTACTAACCCTTCCAAATATTATCATTTTCCCATCTCCATACTTATGTTCATGCTATTCCTTATGCCAAAAATGCGCTTGCTCACTGAGTTATGGTCAAAAAATATTCAACCTTCTGTGATAAAAGAAGCTTCTCCTAACTTATCTAGGCTAAACCTCATGGAATAGCCATGTATAGTTTATCACTGGGCCCATGCTCAGAGTTACGTAACTTCAGAGTGTTGAAGTTTGTGGCAGGATAAAACATTGAAATAAAACTCTAATGGAGGATTCTATACTGTAATTACCATATATGTATTATATAATACCTGTTTGTATTTATATGATATTCTCTTTAGTTGTAATCTTGAGGGTAAGAAACAATAGCTCAATTATAATTTTTTAATTTTTTTTGCTTTTTTCTGAGGCAATTGAGGTTAAGTGACTTGCCCAGGGTCACACAGCTAGGGAATGTTAAGTGTCTGAGACCAGATTTGAACTCAGGTCCTCCTGACTTCAGGGCTGGTACTCTATTCACTGTGCCACCTAGCTGCCCCCTCAATTATCATTTAATTATTTTTTTTATTTTTTATTTTTCATGATTTACTATATAACAAATTGAATACCAGTACAATAAATTAAGCTTGCTTTGTAGCTATTTATACAAATGTTCAGCCAACTTTTAAATCACTCTCTAAACCTCTAATGAGGTTTTTTGTTTCTCCATTCATTAACATTCACTTTTCTTCTTCTTTGATTATAATTACTATGTACTTTGGTTTTTTAGCTCTGTTTCCACCTACTCTACCTGACATTGGTCATTATTTCTTAAAGATCTTTCCATATTTCCTTAGAAAGATCTTTAAGATCTTTTAAGATCTTAAAGATAAATAATTTATCTTTGTTATATTATAGTATTCATTATGTAAATGTTCCACAATTTATTCAAACATTTCCTCATTGCTGGACATTTAGATTGCTTGCTTGCTTGTTTTTCCCCTTCCCCAATTATGTACATAACCCAGGCTTCTCTGGGTATGCTTAGATCACCTAACATGGAGGCATTCTGAGGGCTTTTTTGAATGCGTCTAGACAGTCCCTGACTTCTTCAAGTTTGCATGCAAGCTAATTAACTGTTATCCTGATATGTATCATCCCACCTGCAATCTTGGATCCAAAGTGACCATGGCTCACACCTCCGATCAAATGGGATGGTGAGGAACTTGCCAGCACCTGAAACCAAGAAGGACAAAGACAAAGATCAGAAACATACATTTTCCAGGCCCATCTCTTTGAACCTGGGTAAAGAAAGAGAGAACATGGAGAGGAAGACCATCCCTATTGGTTTAATTTATAGGCCTGCACTGTGGGTAAACTGTGAACTTCACTCTCTGGATGCAGGAGGGAAGAGTGAGGAAGGAAAAACCATGCTAGCTAGTAGCAGAGACAGACAGAAAGAGAGAGAGAGAGACAAAAATAAAGAGACTTAAGTCTCAGTCTTACCAGTTTTAAAGTTAGTTGTATAGCCAATCAAAGGTTACCCACCTACAAAATAGGGGGACTCAAAGACCTCCAAGTTAGCCAATCTACACTTGCCACAAAAGTCCTTTAGGGTTAAGCAATCTGGGCATGCTCAGGTTTTATAAATAGATAGATAGATAGATAGATAGATAGACAGACAGACAGATAGACAGATAGATAGAAATGCCCACTATTATATATATATATATATATATATACACATATACACATATAAAATAGTGCTATGAAATCTTTTACAAATAACCCCTTTTTTTGTTTGTTTCTCATTATACTTTCCCAAAAGAATTATTGAGTATTAGTATGATTTTTTTCTGATTTAACTGCATTCTACTATATAGTTGTTCAAAATGATCCTAAAAAGGTACAATTCCAGCAAAACTGAATGAGTTCACTTGTTTAATCACATCTTTGCTAGTAGTAATGAATATGATTGCTTTTCATTATATTTGCAAATTTGACAGATGTGAGATGGTACCTCTAATTGTTCTAATTTGCATCTCTTTCATTTCTATTAAAATTGAGCATTTTCCCAAGTGATTATCAACAATTTGTGTTTATTCCATTGAATATTATTCATAGATTTTGACTATCCATCCTGGAGTAGAATTACAATTGCTTATGTATTTTAGATATCAGGCTTTTATCTAGCATATTTGCCATAAATGTTTTCTCCAGTCTTTGATTTTTATTACATATTTCTTTGTTGTGCAGATTTTTTTTTAATATTACCATGGCCTCATCTCAAGATCTAGAATTACATAGACCAGATTCAGTCTCCAAGATGGTTTTCACTTTCTTTGGCTTGTGTTGTCATCCTCTCTTTGAACTCTTAGAATATAGTTCCATCATGACTAATATCTATTTCTCTACAATGAGAGTCCTCTGTAGAGTCCATGTAAGTCCATAACATATCCACATATATTGGGTAAAATTTACAAGGCAAATGCATGTATTGGATATTTAATATATTGGATAGAGGATAGTCTTTATTCAAATCCATAGAAAACCCATAAAGGATCCAGTGTAGAACATAAACAATTGATAGTTTTCTTCTTAGCCACCTTTTTCTAGGATCCTAAAGACTTCCTGAAAGAAACTCACCCTATGGTTCAGATTCTTCTCAGAAAGGAAGCAAATGGGGTTGTACAAAACACATACATTCCCTTCTCATCAGACCATCACCCTCCAAATAATTCAGTAACAGCAGAATGAAGAGTACAGGTCTTTGTACTTGGGTATAAAAAGACTTCCCCCTTATTTCGAGTCTAAATTTACCTGAAGCTCCTCTTGTTTCAAAAGCCACTAGCTAAGATATCTCTCTGGCTAAGATAATAATAAAAAAGAAAATTACAGCCCACTTTCCCTGATGAATGTAAATGTAAAATTACTAAATAAAATATTAGCTCATTAAACACAGAAATATATTAGAATATTACTCACCATGGCCAAGTTGGGTTTATATGAGGGATCAAAGACTGGTTAAGAATCAGAAAAACTAAAAAAATTTTTAAAAACTAAAAAAAAATTTAAATCAGAATAACTATCAATATAATACAATAACTAAACAAAAAAAAATTAAAACCATTTACCTTTTTTTGAGGGGGGAAGGTTGAGGCTATTAGGGTTAAATGACCTGCCCAGAATTACACAGCTAGTAAGTGTCTGAGGCCAGATGTGAACTCAGGTCTTCCTGATTCCAATGCCAGTATTCTATCCACTGTGCCATGTGGCTGTCCTCTCCATATGATTTTATTAATAGTTCCATAGCTAAAGTAGAAGAGAGTTAGGGATGCTTTCTAGAGATTTTAATCTTAGTAGATTATATGCTAATTACATGCTAGATAATATTATTAATACTTAATGGACTAGAGAATGCCCTGGACTATAAGCTGTGATGAATTGGGGTATTGTTTTTTTGTTTTTTTGCTTCCTTTTTACTTGTATTTGTTGTTGGTTTGGGGGGAAGTGTTTTTTAAAATAGTATTTTATTTTTCCAAGTACATGCAAAAATAGTTTTCAACATTCACTTTTGTAAAAAATTGTGTTCCAAATTTTTCTCCCTTTCTCCCCCATTCCCCCTCTCCAAGACATTGAGCAATTCAATATAGGCTAAACATGCAATTCTTCTAAACATATTTCCATATTCATCACATTAATGCAAGAAAAATCAGATCAAATGGAAAAAAAACAGGAGAAAATAAAAAATAAAAACAAGCAAACAACAACAACAAAAGGTGAAAATACTATACTTTGATCCACATTCAGTCTCCATAGTTTTCACACTGGATGAGGGATGGCATTTTCCATTCCAAGTTTATTGGAATTGCCTTGAATTAAACCTTATTGTTGAAAAGAGTCAAGTCTATCATAATTGATCACATAACCTTGTTGTTACTATGTATAATGTTCTCTTAGTTCTGTTCACTTAAGCATCAGTTCAGGGAAGTCTTTCCAGGCTTTTCTGAAATGTGATGAGGTTTTGAAATGTAAAATTTAAGAGGAAACTTTATAAATCTAGAACTTTTCTAGGCCTCTCACTACATTTTTCTCTATGCCTGAATATATTACCTAGATTATGAAATACAGAGTAATTTAGAATATTAGAAACTCTACCTATTGTTGTGCCTGTCTCAGTTTCCCTCAGTTACTGTCTCAGTCTCCCTCAGTTGCAGTATCATTCTCCCTTAATTGCCGTTTCAGTCTCCCTTAATTGCTCTGTCCCAGAATAGAAATCCCTACTTCCTGACCTTCAGGAATAATTGGACTCACATTCCAAAGTAATCATGAATCCTCCAGATGGTCAGCCTCGACCTACCTCTTATCTATCTATGTGACCCAGACAAGCAGTCTGCTTTGGCAAGGCTCCTTACTCCCTAACCTGTCAGAACTGAATTTATGGTTTCCTTGGACACCAGATGTGCTCAGCTGTTCCCATGAGTTCTTTGTCTCCCTGAGCTATAGGACCCTATATAATGTTTGAAGTTCCTTGATGACATCACTGAGTACTTTGTATTCAGTCAGCTAACATGGTTGTGGCTGTGTTGGTCCTTGGCCTGGACTTCGTGCTTTGAGACATGAGTCCCACCAGTCCTGATCCATAGCTATGGATTCTGAACTCTCAATTAACATCAATAAAGCATTACCTAATCTCCATGTGTGATACTGCCTCAGTTTCTCCCTGAGCATTATACTATAAAATAAGATTATATTTGTTTATGTATGTATATGTACATGTGTGCATATAGATATATAAAATTCAGCTGTTTCAACAAAAATTATGGAGATAATATATCATTATTGCATAGTGAAATATATTTGTCATATTCCTTTCTTCCCAAGTTCTATGTGGGAAAATTGCTAAATTTTCTTTTTTATAATTATGAAATTGATAAAGCTTAACAAAAATGAGTTCTATATATAAAGGAGAAAAGAAAAAGAAAATTGTATATGAAACTGAATTCTTATTACATATACTTTATCTAAGTATATGTTCAGTTTAGCATGGTAGTTCATAGATATTATTACCTTTGCCTCATTCTTATTGTGCCTACCTCTATGGCTTTCATATAATGGTCACTAAAAAATGATTGATAAGTAAATGAATCAATGAATCAATGACTGACTTGACTATTCCTCTTCCCTACAATTCCCATTGCTCATTGATTTGATTCCCAACAGATCTAATTGTTTATTATTGCATTCCTTTGATACATTGTCAATCCTAATGTCAATGCTATGGCTATCAATCCTTGGATTTTTTTTTTCTCCTTTAGACACAGCTCATGTACAAATGGGCAGAGCCAAAAACTTGCAGTGAAGATCTTCAGGGAGCTGTGAAACTTCCTGCTTCTGGAATGAAAACCCGTTGTCCACCTTGTAATCCAGGATTCTTCAAAACCAACACCAGCACCTGTGAGCCCTGTCCTTATGGCTCCTTCTCCAATGGCTCAGGTGACCCTTAGTCCTTACCCTATTGCCCTATCCATTATCATCTCACCCTAAAGTAGGCCTCATGGTTAGGCTGATAATCCCACCTTGAGCACTGAACATAGCCCTCTCTCTCCTGAAAAATGTGCTAAGAACCAGGGGAGCACTGGTCCAAGGGCCATCTTGGAATATAGGACACCTGAGTTCTAGTCCCATCCCCTTCAGAATCCAACTCTTCCCTTCCTTCTTCTAGCAGTGAAATCTTATAGTGTGAAGGAAATAACTTGGATGTGAGGTACCTATGTCCCATCCACTTCTACCTGTCAAAAAAGTTGCCACTAGATTTCCCAGCAAGGGACAGCCCAACTGTACACAACAGAGTCCAGGAATGATGGGAAAGAAAGGAGTTGAGGAATGAATTACACCCAGTACTAGGAACTGCATATGCTGGGCTTGAAGATGCCCTGATCTATAAGATGCACCAAGGTTTTAGATTGAACATTTTGGGGGAAAGCCTGAACTTGTAAGGTATCTAGTCCTTCTCTCTCTTTTTTTAACCTTTGTCCTCATCATGCTATATATCCTATATAGGAGACAGACAGATAGATAGATAGATATAGATTACAGATCAATCTCTTTGTCATTTTTGAGTTTGTTAAATATGGCAAGGGAGAATTAGATTTTTTTGAGTCAATGGATTAGGCATTTTTAAGAACAGAATTTAGCACTGTGCCATTTTTTTGCTGTTTGGCTATTATTGTTGGTAATCAACATGGCTGCAACTCCATCAATAATTCTTGTGCTTCACCTGTCAGGCTGTGTCAGCTGCCCGGCTGGGACTGAACCGGCCCTGGGTTTTGAATACAAATGGTGGAACACCCTGCCTACAAATATGGAAACTACTGTTCTTAGTGGAATCAATTTTGAATACAAGGGCATGGCAGGTAAGGACCCTCCCTTTTTTCCTCTGTCATTTCCTCAGCCCCTTTGCCCACTTAGGTGGCTCAGCAAAATTCCCTGGTGTTCTTGATGCCCCTTTAGAAATGACCCTTGCTTTTCAAATCTTGTAATTCTTCCTTTTAACTTGATGGTTGCAAGGTCTTGGACCAAAGTAACTGGGAAACTGAGGGCTTCTGCCCATTTCAGAAACTTGTTTTGCCTCATTCTCTGAATCAGTCATAATTGGCTCTCCTGCTCAGGATCTCAGGAATGCTCCCTCTTTTCCCTGATTTTCCAGGCTGGGAGGTGGCCGGAGACCATATCTATACAGCTGCTGGAGCCTCAGATAATGACTTCATGATTCTTACACTGATTGTACCAGGATTCAGGTGAGGAATATAAATTCCCAGAAGGGATTGGAACTGAAGCTGCAAATCACAAAGTGTTAAGTTTTTCTAAGAAGTGACTCTCAGGCTTGAAATCTGAATGAAATCAAGGTTTCCTGACAGCCAAATTTACTCTGTTTAACACCTCCCAATGCAGTGTAGCACCCCTAATGTCTTAGTGCTTAACACAACTACATTCAAGTTGGAAGGGACATTAGAGATTTAGTTCAAAACTTTATGGATAAGAAAACTTAAGGCCTACTCAGCTGTTGTTTTTGAGTTATTTCAATCATGTCTTAATTCCATGACCCCATTTAGGATTTTCTTGGCAAAAATATTGGAGGGTTTTGCCATTTCGTTCTCTAACTCATTTTACAGATGAGGAAACTAAAACAGGCTGAAGTGACTTGCCCAGGTCACACAGGTAGTGAGTATCTGAGGGCAGATTTAGAACTCAGGAAGATGAAGTTTTCTGCTTCCAGACCCAGTGCTCTAACCACTGCACCACCAGTTGCCCTGATTTATTCAGTTACAGAGCTTATTTTTAATCACAGACTTTCATAATTCACAGGCCAGTTTTCTTCCCAGTACACAGTATTGTAGCTCTCGTTCTTGCCCTTTGAGGTTACAGAAAGAGTATTGCAATGTGGTCTCCCTGGGAAAGAGGGATTATCTTCCCTCTCTCCACTTTTTAAAAAAATCTTTTTGTCCTCATTGACCAAGAAATATTATTTTAATATTCATTCTCCCCTTTTTAAGGAGGATATTATATGATATTCTAAAAGTGGTATTGGACTGTAATAAAATTGTCAGGAGTCTGTCAAGAGGCGTCAAGGAGTCTACTCATATCTTTGTCATTAATCTTGGATAAAGCTCTTAATCCTTCTGAGCCAGACTGGAAGAACTTTCTAATCCCTTCCAGTACTAAAATTCTGTGATTCCCCTGGGCTTGGGTACCTGTGAACCCAGGTTAAATTCTTTCTTCACATCCAATGGCAAACAGAACCATTGGTTAAGAAACAGAGGATCTGAGGATATGAGGGGGTCCCCAAAATCAAGATGGAGGGCCAGAGTGGGAAGCAAAGCTATCTCAGGATTTCTCCAGAGCCATGGTGAATTCTTTATGTTTTTCAAGGAATAAAAAAAGCCATCAACAAACTCGGCTTTTCCTTTGCCAGTGTAACTTTATCTGTTCTTCCTTTCTATTCTGCTTGAATCCCATCATGAGTTTATTTTTGTTGGTGTTCCTCCTCCCTTTCTAGTCAAGTGCCAGATCATCCTCAAATAGCCCCCAGCAGAGTTTCTCTTGGCTCTGTATAGGTCACAATTGTCAGGCACACTTGGCAAAGGGAAGGGTTATTGGGTTGTTCGGCTTTGCAGAAAGAACTGGGATTTGAGCTCCCTTCCCTTTGTTAAAGAAGTAAGACTAGAGAGGGCCTCTCCCAAGCACACAGGGCTTAATCCTGCCCTTTTTCCCTTTGGGCCCTTTTCGTTCTTTTAAAATTTCTATTTACGGCCCCCTGGAAATGACATCTGGCTTCTGCTCCCACAGCCCTCCACATTCCGTGATGGCAGACACAGAAAATAAAGAGGTTGCCAGAATTACCTTTGTCTTTGAGACTGTGTGCTCCGTGAACTGCGAGCTTTATTTCATGGTGGTAGGTTTGGTCCCTGGCCTGTGGAGGTACTTCCTGGGGCCTCATCCACTCACTCATGGACAGGCAAGGTGGGCTGGAGGGGAAGGAGTACCTTGAGGAGACTCAGAAGGAGGCACCCTGCTGTTCTAAGGGTCTTCACAGACTGCTTGTAAGTCTACTTAAGGCATCATGCTCTAGGACTGCCATGAGGAAGACAGAGTGGAGAGGCCAGGGCAGGTTTAGGGAGGGTTCAGACTCAGTACAAAAGCTCTACCCTTGCTTTGGATTCAGGGAATGAATTCCAGGACCAACACCCCAGTGGAAACATGGAAGGGACCCAAAGGCAAACAGTCCTACACGTATATCATCGAGAAGAACTCCAGCATGAGCTTCACCTGGGCCTTCCAGAGGACCACCTCCCATGAAACTGTAAGTCTTCCACTTAGCCCAGCTCTCATCCCCAGGCCCATGGTTGCTCAGGAAAAGACAATTTGAGAGTTCTCAGAAGTGTTCTGGGAGGGTAGAGTGATACTTGGAGCACTAGGTTTAGAAGGATTTTAGGAGATTTTCTTCTCTAATTTCTCATAACTGATACTTGATTCTGTTATCTGACATAAATAACCCAGACCAGGCAGGTAGAGATATATCTTTTTCTAACACTTTCCTAGGTAAGTGGTACCATAGCCTTCCTAGAAAACCAGTCCCAGAATCTAACAACCTCTCATCACAAAGATGATCTCTGTTGTCTATTCTAGATCTGGCCCAGTGTTTAAATATTGGGAAATACCTTACATAAAAGATGTTTAGTGAAGATTTGAGGAATACAGTGGTGAAAGGAATATTCCATATTTCTAGGCTTATTATTATTTAATAATATAATTTAATATGATATTATTTCTAAGCCTGGGGATCAACCCTTTGATCCCAAAGGATCCTAATTATGGATTCATTCCCTGGGACTCTCTTTTTTAAAAATCTCTTTTATCTCCTTTTCCTTTCTGTCTTGGTTCCAGGGCCGGAAGTATACCAATGATGTTGCCAAACTCTACTCCATCAATGTCACCAATGTCATGGATGGAGTAGCCTCCTACTGTCGCCTCTGTGCCCTGGAGGCTTCCGACTCTGGCTCCTCCTGTACTTCCTGTCTGGCTGGCTACTACATTAATCGGGAATCTGGGGCCTGCCACTCCTGTCCTGCTAACACGTTCCTGAGAGCACACCAGCCCTACGGGGTCCAGGCCTGTGTGCCCTGTGGCCCAGGGACCCAGAGTAACAAGGTATCACCCAATCTACTCTACCCATTCACTTCCCATGCCAAATTGACTGCTATTTAATAAATTCAAAGAGATCTTAAGAAGCACCTGAACTCAAATATATTTCCTGGGCATATTTTTAGAATACTGGAGGTCTAGGACATGTTGATTATATGAATGATATACTCTTTCCAGAGCTCAGTGTTCCCTCTGACCCTCAGGGGATAAAATGAAATTGAGTTCAGTTTGTCCTATTCCTTTAGGGACAAATTAGAGAAATTGGAATCTATCTAAACCTAGAGGACTATGAGGTATTTATTCAGGGGCCTAATAAGTAAACATGTATTTTTTTCATCTTTTTAAAAAGTGAGAAGGAAAGAGGGAGTCCCAGTGTCTCAAGTTTCCAATTCATTCTAGTCCATTTCAGCCTAATTCCACCTAATTTCATAACAATTTATCTATTCCAATTTTGGGAATCTAACTTTTCTTTGAGGAACAGTTACCTTACTTTGTTCTAAGCTATAGAGGGGCTTTTTGCTATGCTTACAGCATGACCTCTAGGCTAAAATGAAATAATGTGTAGATGAAACTTTATGTAAAGTACTTTACAAACATTAACATGCACTACAAATGGCAATTATTGTCAGTGATTAAGCCACAAAGAGGAATGGCTTTTCTAAAAGAAGAGCAAGGAATAAGATTAGGAAAAAGAGAGCTGCTATGGATAGTTCTTCCACAGAAACTTAAGAAATGAGATTGGAGAGGAGGGATGAAATTAGAGATTTAGGTTGTTGATGAGGAAACAGGAAAATCCCCTGACTGAGGTCCTGCACCTTCTCCCTGCAGATCCATTCGCTGTGTTTCAATAATTGCACCTTCTCTGTCAGCAATGGAGCCAGAACCTTCAACTATGACTTCTCAGCCTTGGCAAATCCCATTTCTCTGTCTGGGGGACCAAGCTTTACTTCCAAAGGACTCAAGTATTTCCACCACTTTACGCTCAGCCTCTGTGGAAACCAGGTAAAATGTGTGGGAAGTATATGTGTGGGAAGAGAACGTGGATGGATAAAGGATGAAAAATTTGATGGGGGGGGGTAGGAAGAAAGATGGGGAAATAACTTTTCCATCCAGAACATTTTTTCTTGAATAATTAAAACTTTGAGGTTATCTTTTTTAAAACTATTTTTGAAAATGTAATTCAATAAACATTTGTTAAATTCCAATGTGCAAAGCATTAAGTGAGATGCTGGAGAAGATATGAAAATTAATATGAAATAATCCTTGCTCTCATGGAGCTTAGGATTTAGTAGAAGGACATAATATGTTTATCATGCAAAATAGAATAAAATAAGTGCGCGAAAGAGGAATAGACAATGTGCTGTCTGGAAACCTAGAACAGGAAAGATCATTTTAACAGAAGAGATTATTTTTTGGTGGGGGAGGGGAAGGGAATAAGTATTTACATAGCACCTACTACATGCCAGGGACTGTACTAAATGTTTTGTTTTGTTTTGTTTTAATATTATATCATAAAATTTGGAACACAAGGTTTTGCAAGGGTGAATGTTGAAAACTATTTGAAATATTTTGAAAAATAAAAAGCTTTTTTTTTTTTGCTTTTTGCTGAGGCAATTGGGGTTAAGTGACCTGCCCAGGGTCACACAGCTAGGAAGTGTCTGAGACCAGATTTGAACTCAGGTGGTCCTGACTTCAGGGCTGGTGCTCTAACCTCAGGGCTGGTGAAAGCTATTATTTTTTAAAAAGCAAGTAAACTGATAGATTTCTTAGACAACTTTTCTCCAATTTTTCTCTTTTTGTAGAAAAAATTTTTCATTTATACTCTTAAGAGAATTTATTATTTCTTTAGTTTTGTTTGTTTTTTTAATTGTCAACCTTTTAAGTTTAAATTAAAAGTACTTTTTTGCAAATAAAAAGTTTTAGTAAAAAAATTAAAAGTACTTTTAGATTGAAAAATATTAGCTCATTTGATCCTCACAACAACCCTGTGAGGCAGATGCTATTATTATCCCCATTTTACAGCTGAAGAAGCTGAAGCAGACAGAGGATTAGAGATCTAGCTCAAATCACACAACTAGTAAGCATCTGAGGCTGAATTTGACTTCAGGCCCAGCACCCCTATTCACTGTGCCACCTAATTGGGCACCCCATCCCATGAAGATCTCCATGAAGGTTCCATGATGCCACCTGGAGGGCTAAAGGAGGAGAGCAAGCCCACAGATTGTGTCTCTTTTAAAAGGTCTACTGTGTTATTGGCTCTGCTGGCTCAGCAGACAGTAAAGGGATTGCTTTGTCATCTAAAAGTATATTCTCTACAGTGATGGACCACATATATATATATATATATATATAATATACAGATAGATAGAGATATATCTATTTATCTATATCTCAAATGCTGGCTTTCTCTACAATAGGGTTGGGAAGAAGGGAGGGAGACAATCTGGGACTGGAAATGCACATAAATGAAATTAGGTCTCAATGTTCCTATGTTGTCACCTCAAACCATCTCACATGAAAAAATAATTCTTTACAAAAGTTTGGGGATGACTGATGTATAGTCTCAAAAGCCAGGACAGATGGAATTTGGCCTTCATTTCCTCCCTAGTTTGTAATTATGAATGAAATGAGTCATTCCCTATTCTGGGCCACAGAAAAGCTGAAATCTTGGATGTTTACCAGTGTATCCCCTCTTCTCCTTTGAAGGTTTTCCCTAACTGTTGATCCATTCCTTCCCCAGGGTAAGAAAATGGCTTCCTGCACAGACAATGTCACTGACATCCGGATCCCGGAGGGGGAATCGGGTTTCTCTAAATCCGTCACATCCTATGCCTGTCAGGCAGTTATCATCCCCTCTGAGGTGACAGGCTATAAGGCAGGGGTCTCTTCACAGCCTGTCAGCCTTGCTGATCGACTTGTAGGTGAGTGACACAGTCAGCCAGGTCTCAAGTATAGAAAGTAGGTCCCCAAGGGATGCTAAGCACATAGGAGTTGTGTTGTTGTTCAATTGTGGAGTTGTGCCTGACTCTTTGTGGCCCCATGGACCATAGCACGCCAGGCCTGTCCATCAACTCCATTAGCTCTCAAAGTCTGTCTAAGTTTTTCATCTTTGTTTCCATGATATTATCTATCTCCTCTGCCAACCCCTTTTCTTTTTACCTTCAATTTTTCCCAGCTATAGGAAGGTATTTTTCCCCAGTAACTCCCTTCTTCTCATTTTGTAGCCAAAGTATTTAAGCTTCAGCTTCAGTATTCGACCTTCTGTTGAATAGCTTGAATTAATTTTTTATTTTTCATAAAGCTTTTTATTTTCAAAACATATGCACAGATAATTTTCAACGTTCTCCCTTGCAAAACCTTGTGTTCCAAATTTTTTTCCCTTCCTTCCCCCACACCTCCTTCCTTAGACAGCAAGTAATCCAATATGTTAAACATGAGCAACTGAATTAATTTCTTTAAGTACTGACTTATTTGATCTCCTGTCTGATGGATGCTCAAAAGTCCTCTTTAGCATGTCAGTTTGAAAGCATGACCTGTCTCTCTTGGATAACCCTGTGATGTGAAACTATCATCTGTCTGTCTTGGATAATCCTACACAAGCATATCCCATAGCTTCAATGAACTATGGAAGCCTCTTTGCCACAATAAGGCAATGATCTAGGGGGGCAAGCACATAGGAGTCAATAAATATTTGAATGAATGAGTGAATGAGTAAATGAATGAAGAAAAAGACTATGTACATCAATGATTAGAGATTCAGACCGGGCAACTGAACGTCTAGATTCTATTTCTAATTTTATTCCCAATTCATCATGTTTCTTTGGTCTTTTTTTTGAGCTTTGCCCTGTTCATTAGCTGCCTTCAAGGATAGGATGATATATAGATTCACAAAACCTCTGACGAGATACAGGGCTGAAAGGAATGGGGTAATTCTCAGTGTATGTGCCTACTGAGAATTAATTGCCTTCTTTTGGCAGGAGTGACAACAAATATGAACCTAGATGGAATTACCTCCCCAGTGGAACTTTTTCCCTCTGAAACTCTCAGGATGCCCGATGTGATCTTCTTTTACAGGTGAGAAACTATTTAGAGACCTGGTATGTAAAAAATAACTGCATAGGGTTGGGGTGAAGTAAAGTGTTCTTTAGCATCCATCTATCCATCCATCCATTTCCCTTGGTTGGCCATTCAACAATATAAAATTATTGTGACCTGTGAAGCATCTGTCCATAAAGTACAGCCATGGTTCATTGACCAAAGCATCTTCTGATGCTTTGCTGCATCATCAAGCCCTCTGATCTACCTCCTAATTCCTGATCTTTCTCCCTCTCCCAATTTCAGACATGAATAAACTAAGCCAGTACCAGACATTGGTTTGGTCTCTGTATCACATAACCCAAGCATCCTTGCTGCCAGCAGAAGGCCTTAGGTTGACTCCTTAGGAGCACCAGTTGGTGTCTGGGGTCTTCCTCAAATGGTTTGGATTCCTTTTCAGGTCCAATGAGGTGACACAATCCTGCTCTTCGGGGAGATCGACCACTGTGCGAGTCAGATGCAATCCACTGAAGCCTGCCTCTGGAAGTCTCTCCCTGCCAGTGTAAGCATAATAGATGGGGAGCACTGAAACCCAGTTTATTATTTTCCTCAGCTGTTTATGTTCTCCATTATTCAGGAGATGGCTAAAGGGGCGGAAAGGAGAAGGCATCTTGGACTTCTTAATGGGTCTTTGGGGATGTAAAGAGCCCTGAACTCTCAATAGATTCAGGAGCCAATTAATAAAAAAAAAAAGCATTTTTAAGTGCCTTTTAGGTGCCAAATAGTACTAGAAACAATAGTTCCCACCTTCAAAGAACTTTCTACTTTCTATTTTTCTACCTGTTCTATGCAGACTATCATGAGCTCCTTTCTCTGAATTCTGTTTTTATATATATTTAGTTGGTTCTTTAAGTCACTCAGAGACAATCTTAAGTGCCATTGAAAAAGGCACAGGAAATGTCATCAGCAAAGGATGCACATGAGGCACATGGTGATTTTGAAAGTTCACTTTTAATGGCTAAAGCTTCTAAGCCAAAGCTGCTTAAAATGTGGGTTGCAACCCCACATGGGGTCTCCTAATGGAATATGGGGATTGTAAAAAAAAATTCAGCAACAGTCAAGGGTTTCTGAATGCAATGACCAAGAAGTAATTCAGAATCAAATGTGTAATGAATCCCAAGTGTTTCTGGCAGTACTTTCCCACATTGTGATACCACAATTTCATTGTAACCTTAGTTCTAAACACACAAAATACATATTTTGCATGGTGCTTGCATGAGCAATGCCAGAAACACTTTGGTTCAGATTCAAGATGGAGTCACATAAAAATTTTGTGGGTGAAAAGGGGTTATGAGTGGGAAAAGTTTAAGAAGTCCTACTTTAAGCAATCAACTAAATAGGTGGTAGAGGGGTCAGTGGCTGAGGAGGCTATGTGAGAATATTGCTGATGGCAGGGATCTTGATGAACAGAGAGCTTGGGGGTGCAGTGAGCAATACAAACAGAAAAGGAGACACTAAAAGATTGGACAAGGCACCTGCCATATATGCTCTTTGTATACAATGATGTTAAAATGGCTTTTAAGGATCAAAGACTCTTATGTTAACAATTGGGATGGGAATCAAAGTTTGGGAGAAACATGGAAAATCTGGGGGGAAAAGGCTAAGTCAGAGAACCTATGACAAGGTGGAACCCCAGGATTTTCTACTACATGTCCCTCCCTCCTTTCTCTGTCCTACTAGGAAATGCTCAGATGGGACTTGTGATGGCTGTAACTTCCACTTCTTACTGGAGAGTGTAACAGCTTGCCCACTCTGCTCTAGCTCTGACTACCATGCTATCATCAGTAGCTGTGTGGCAGGGATCCAGGTAAGATCCCCTGGCTGAATATTCACTAATCCCAGGAAATGTAAAAGTTTGACGCTGAAATCCTTATTTCCTTCCCCAACAGAGAACCACTTATGTGTGGCGAGAGCCGAAGCTGTGTACAGGAGGCATTTCCCTGCCTGACCAGAGTGTTACCATCTGCAAGACTATGGATTTTTGGCTCAAAGTGGGCATCTCTGCGGGCACCTGTGCTGCTATTCTTCTCACTGTCATGACCTGTTACTTCTGGAAAAAGAACCAAAAGTACACAACTAGATATTTGGGTAGAGATTGGGATGGAGGAATAGAATACAGGGAGACGGAACCAAGAGACTGGGGGAACATCTCATATCCCAGGAGTCAGAATTGCTGGCATCTTTCCCTGCTAATTACTTACCCTATTCTTGGATGTCTCTTAAGGGAGGGTGATAATATTGGCCATCACCATGAGTAGTGCATTAGAAATCTGAATTGCTAGAAAATCTTTATTCAAAAAATAAATGTGGGACAAGTTTATTTTTTCATTTTTCTGTTACCCTGAATATTTTCATTTCCATGGTGTTTGGTTATATTTATATGTGCTTTGAAATTCCCCAGGTCAGCCAATGTTTAAAAAAAAACCCAGTCTATTCTCAACCTTTCCCTCTTCAACTCACCTTTCCCTGCCATGAAAGGGCAATGACTGTAGCTCAGCTCACTTTTACACAATGCTGTCAACCTAACTGATATGTTTGTTTTCCTGTCCTTCTCTTTCATAGACTGGAATACAAATATTCCAAGCTGGTAATGAATGCCACCCTGAAGGACTGTGACCTGCCTGCTGCTGACAGCTGCGCCATCATGGAGGGTGAGGATGTAGAGGATGATCTCATATTCACTAGCAAAAAGTCGCTCTTTGGAAAGATCAAGTCATTTACTTCTAAGGTAAGTTGGGTACATGGCACCAAAGGTATATGCCATGGCTGCCCAAAGAAGGGTATTATTCCTAGGAAGGAAGGACCCTCTTGGGAAGCTGAGTGGCCCAGAATTACTCAGTGACCCATGGTTCTGCTGCCCATGGCATCCCCAAGGTTTCGATCTGTTGATCATCTCTAAGGTCCTTTTTAGCCCTAAATAAGAAATCTTTTTCTTGTAGGCAAACTACTCAACAACTCTTTCCCAAGACGTAAACAAACCAACCCATATTAGGATCATATAATTATATTGTAGAGAGGGTTTGATTTTAATTAGGCTGGTTCTAGCCTTTTGGAAAACTAGTGCTTTATAAATGTGGAATAGTGTTATTAATGTTTCCCTAGACTAAAAGTTGGTCTTGATCCAAAGCAGGGGGCAGGACACCTTGTTTGACCAGCAGGGGGTACTATCCCTCAAGGCACCCTGGCCAAGTCCCAGGCAGTGAGTTACAGCTGACAGTCAATGTGTGAGCTTTTCAGAGTTGGGAGGGAGAGGGTTTGTGTGGGTGAGAGGGTGAGCTTGATGCTGGTAAACGTGAACACTAGACACTACTTTATGGCTGGGCATCGTGCCAAACAGAAGGCATAGCCAGCATGAGCTGCTTCTGCAGTTCTACAAGTGCCCTAATTCCTGCCCCCTGCCAAATGACTTAAAAGCATGTGTGGTATGTGTGTAAATAATAATAACAGTAATGATAATGATAGCTAACATTTATATAACACCTACTATGTGCCAGGCACTCTGCTAAGTGCACTGCTAATATTATCTCATTTTATCCTCATTACAACCCTGGGTGCTTCATTTCCTCCAATTAGAATTGGGGAAACTGAGGCAAACATATGGGAAAGGAGGAGGATTGGAGATATGGAGGAAGGAAGGAAGATCTGAACTTCTGAATTCTGTTCACTAGGCAGCTCCTTTCATTTTTTGTTTTTGTTTGTTTTCTGGTGGGAAAAATCATCCATCCCAAGGAACTTGGCAGGTAGGAAATGGAGTGGGAAGGCACATTATAAAGATTCAACATTATATCATAGAGAGGCTTTAATTTTAATTAGGCTGATGAGGTAGGAAACTTTTATATTTTTCTCTTAAAAACTTTTTTTAGCTTCTATCACCAGCTTTTCTAATTCCTTTGATCAATAAGGTGTCCTTACCCCCCCCAAAAAAAAATCAAGAAGAAAGCTCAAATACTGACCAAAAAAGGCCTCATTTTTATGTAGCTATTGAAATCAGGAATTTTACCTTTCTATCTTTTCCACTTACCAACTAGTTTTTCTATTTCTTAGTCCTTCTTCAGTGACTTTCTCCCCCTCCCCCCAAACCCAACTGCTTGTCCTTGCTGGGTATAGAAGAAGGCCCAAGGATCCCAGCCATTCCCAATCATTGTCTCTCTTTCAGAGGACTCCAGATGGTTTTGATTCCGTGCCATTGAAGACATCCTCAGGAGACATGGACATGTGAGGGGCCCACACCTGCCTCCTCCTGCTTCTTCACCTAGGCAGATTGTTTGTCACTCCGTGGTGATTGAACTGCCCAGCTCTCTCCCACAACTACAGCTGGAAGATTCTTTATGTGGCCTTATCATAAAATGTTTAAATTTCAGATTTTTTTATATACACACCCAAATTTCCCCACCCTGCCTACCCCAAACCTGCCAGACACACCCACAATTGTCTGTACAATGCTCCTTTTTGCTCACATTCTGCTTGTCAAAATGATCCAGCCTCTCAAACTGTAGCTTTATTCACCAATGGTTCTTATTGATCCAAAATGGAAAAAAAAAAAAAATGGTCTCTCTTACTAAGTACAGAGCTGACTTCTGACTATCACAAGCTCACCTTGCATTTCCTCACTTTTCCCTTGGGGGGAACTAGTTGCCAAGTCAGCTGGGTTCTCTTGAGCTCATTTCCTTCTGATGATATTTTGAATTAAAAATGCCAATTGAACCTGGAGTGGAGAGGACAAGTGTGGCAAGTATAAAAGGGAGCAATATTCTTATGAAGCACAAAAGAAGCCAGGGGCTTTGTTTTAAGGATTTTCTCCCCTTTACTAAGTGGTACTTTTCCCTTTCTTATCACAGAGATGTTCTCATTGGAGCCAAGTAAGAAAGTTAATAAATTCACTAAAGAATCTGGTCAAATATTTTCCCTACCTTGATATTACAGGGAAGGATTCCATCTCCATAGCTCTCTTTTCCCTGCCATCTCTGGCCTCCAAGGGGCACAGGCAAGCCAAACTCAGTGTTTCTAGTTCTGCCCTTTTGTTTTATTTTATTCACTGAATCTGTAACAAGAGAGGCTGGAGAAACCAGAGCAAGAGTCAGAATTCCACCACTGACGATAACTCTCCCTTCACTTTACTACTTGAGATGATGATGATTGTCCCTTGGCCAGTGGTCCAGTTGTCCACTTTTTCTGTTTGCACTATTTACCGGTCAGTTGATATTTAATTTGTACAGAATAAGTTATCACTGAAAAGTCATGTCTCTGTTCTTCATAATGACTGGGTTAGCTATAGCTGACCTCAAAATTCTTTCATTAAAGCCTCCATACTACTCTACAGTACCCTCAGTGACACTGATGAGAGGGTAGGATTTAGCAGTGGATGACACAAGTCCACTATTGTGGTTATTTCCTCCTTTAGGATCTACGAGACTGCTGGGAAATTCTCCTAGGAAATGCACACACTTTACTCAGTAGCTCTACCCTTACAATTGCTCCTACAACCATAGCCCTCTTTATTTGGAGGCAACTTGGTTTTTGCAGCATCCAGCCACTTTCTTTCCTCCTCCTGCCTCAAAGGACATGGAAAGAGCTCCCAGACCATTCTCAAAATCAGCCCCAAAGGGAACAATCATACTCCCTTAACACTCCTGATTTCCACTTTGGGTAGCCAAAGTCGGGCTCCCTCAGAACAACTTTGAACTCCAGTGATTTGGTTAAAGCATTTTTCAAAGGTCTCTTTTCTCTTCCTCAGGGTATAGGCAGGGGGTCTACATGGGACCCTAAAGCACCATCAGGGTCACCAGTAGTCATCTTCCCATTACTCGAGTTTTTTTTTTTAGAGATCTTGGACATATGCATTTATATTTTAGAAATGTTTTAGATATGATTTCTAAGAAAGAATGTGTGTTTGTTTTTTGCCAAGGAGAATAACATCTTATACAAGCTCTCTGAGGGGAATGACTTTAAAATCTCATTGGAATGCTCCAAGTCCTGGAACACAGAAATTAGTCACCTTATAAGTAATTCCTATGTTTGGTGTGGGGGCACAAATGAAAATTATGATGTATTCAAGAACCAGGAGATTTCTTATGCCAACTAACAAGATTTTTTGGTTGACTTTTTTTTTGGCCAAACTGTACATTAAAAATAAGACTGACTATATTTATACAACAGAGACTTTGTAATACATTTTTCAGCTTTGTGAAACCAAAATTCTGTCTTGTCAGAACGGGTTGGATTTCCTTTTTACACTGTTTTCCAAGAATTTGTAGTTTGTTAGGGGATGGGTAATGCATGTAATGTGTGTGAAATAAAAATGTACCTTTTGGATTTTTTTTTTCCTTGAACATGGGTTTGGGGAGTAGATGGGTGAATTAAGAATGAGCACTGGCAAACCTTAGCAAGCAAAAAAAGAGCTAAACATTCATCTGTAGTTTTAAACAGGTTAGCTTACTGTCTACACTGATCATTCAAGACATACTTAAGTGACTGCCGTGCACAGGTCACTGAGAGAGAGAAGATGCAAGATATAATCCTTGTTCTCAAAGAGAATACAATCTAATGGGAGAGCCAGAAACTCTGCTCATAATTATAAAATGTAGTTTAGGACTCCTGCAAACAAATATGGGTCTCTAAAAGCCATATCCAAGTGTAAGCTATACTTTGGTTTAGCCACTACTAAAGTCCAGCTCACGAGGTCTATCAAATGCTGCTTTTTATCAGACCAAACCAGAGGACACATGAAAGCAAAGACAGGCAATTAAAAAGGTCAATAACAAGGAACCTCTCCCATCAACAAACACAGAAACATATTTGTTTGCCATCAGTGAGGGAAGATGACTTACTCTCCTAGTGCCGTATCCAAGTGGAATACCCCTACCACTTGGAGTTTTCCCATTGAATTGCTGATCTGATTTTCCGAATTCCTACTGCCATCTCCTGTTTCTCTGTTGAATTACTACTGCTTTATTGCCTTTACCCTACAGGAGAGTGGAAGCAGATCTTTTAAGAGATGCCCTAGTTCCATTCTTTTGTGAGTCTGACCCATGGCCATACCCAGCCAGCATTGGAGAAAATCTTTCAAGGCAAATCTATCTCAAATTCACCTTGTTCTCCTCTACCCCAATAGAAACTCCTTTAGACCTAACCTTTCAGTTCCCATCATGTTCCTGGCAACTGGCCTAAGCCATAGAATCACAGACTTACACCTGGAAGGGAACTCAGAGGTCCTAAAGAACAGACTTTTTCCACTTGTGACCCCTTTTCACCGAGAAATTTTTGTTCAATCCTGGGCATATACATATATAAAATAGGTAAATCTAACATGTACTGATAAAAATCACTTCACAATTCCCATGTTCACACAACCTCATATGGCACCACAACCCACAGTTTAAGAAGCTTTGTTCTACTAGATCCCTTTCCCCTTATTTTAAAGATAGGGAAACTGAAAAGTGATGGTGCCATAATTAAAACTGAGGTCCTAGGTCCTCAGGTCCTAGGACCATGCTATCTATAAGCAGAACAGCATTAAATTTCACTCAGCAAGATCAGAAGGGGCAGAGAGGAATTGGCCACATTGAAATTAAATTATTGCAGCTATATTCTAAACCACAAAATAATATTAGTGCATAAAAGAAAAAGTACCTTGAGAATTTAGAGGAAAAGATTAGGAGAAGCAGAGGGAATATGAAAGAAAACATGCAGCAAGTGGCAATTGAGCTAAGTTTTGAAGTCTATAGATAAGATTTCAAGGCAAATATTGGTGAAATGGCCATTCTAGACTTAATTTATGGCATGAACAAAGGTATGGAAGTGTAAGGAAGCATGGGATGTGCGTGATTGGAGGACATCCACAAATGCAATAAAAATAATTAGTATAAAGTGATTCACAGAATGCATGTATATAAAATACCTAATGACAGATTAATTATAACTATTCAGGTAACCAGGTTTTCCTGCTTCTATACTGTCCTCCCCCAGGAATTTTACCAAAGTTGAAAGCTTGAGTTTTATTTTTGAAAGTTCTATCACAAAACTACACAGACTTCTAGTAGTGTTTCATGACAAAGATGCCAGGAGAAAGAACACCAGAAAAAACTCCATGGGTTAAATAATGGTTCTAAATAAATGATATCAAAACACCTTTCTGTTAATTGTTAACATTTTAACTTTCTGTAAGAGTGGAACCAACAATTATGTTAATGGTTGCAATCAGGGCAGCTATGTGATAAAGTGGATAGAGCATCAGTCCTGAAGTCAGGAGGACCTGAGTTCAAATCTGGTCTCAGACCACTTACCTTACCATTTCCTGGCTTTGTGACCCTGGGCAAGTCACTTATTAACCCCACTTGCCTTAGCAAAAAAAAACAAAACAAAAAAAAATTGTTTGCAATTACTATTAGATAGCTTTGCTTAACTTTTTTAAGGGAAAATATCAGGAATGGGAGTGGGAGGTAGAAGAGGTTAGTAAGAAATGACTGTTGGGTCCAAACAAAATATATAAATAATACATTTTTAAAACCTACCATCAGCTACTGATCCTACTACATACCACTAGATCCAAGATAAGCCAAGGATAACCCACATAAGCTGAGAAGAGAGATTCACCTGAAGGGAACTAAGAAATGAGATAAGTTGGGAGCAATCAAGGTTTTTGTGGTTTTTCAATTAGCCAGCTTCATTACCTGGCTGCCTTTATGTCAGACTGGTCTAGGATGGCTCCATAACAACCCATGTTTATATAATACTTGAAACTGGAAGCTATTTTCCCCAAAACCACATTGGGAAGTAGATAAACTGATTGTTTCTTAATTACAGATTGTACCAAGCACCATATTGGTGGAGGAGGTAGGGGAAAGATTTTGGAAATACAAGGAAAGACATCTGGAAAAAAAAATTAGAAATATGAACCTCTAAGAAAAAGCCTTTTGAAAGGTCATAACCAGTTTTGAACCTAGTCCTCCAGCTCTAGGCCAGCTGAATTCTAAAGGGGCTGGTCAAAATATCTCACAGTATGGAATGGTAGATGTTTTGAGATTTAACTACTGTAATAACTGGGCACCACTTTGATAATGGCTTTGTTGCAAATCACTTGGGGAATCATCTCAAGAAATCATTTTATTCAGTCCTGTAATTCAGTTTACCAACGCAATGATTTGGGAGGAGTTTCAGGAATATCTTGTATTCCCTGCCTTACCTCATCTCTGACTCAAGGATTACTTCTCTCTGCACTTGCTTTTCATTGAGTTTAAACACTAGTAGCTTAAGCAAGCTGAATTCAAGGGGGGGGGGGGGGGGCAGGTCCAAACAGACCCCCTTTGTAAGCTTCTCTGCAAGTAGTCACACGCCAAGTCTGCATCTATAAGCCCTGTTCTATGGCACAAAGCCCTTTGGCAGAGACCTGTTGGAGAGAAGGGCAACAGGTTGTAAGTAGGTGGAACTAGTGTTATTGGTAGACTTAATTTGAGAATTATAAGTGGAGTAGTGCTCTATGACCTACTTGTGGCTAATAAATACTGGATAATTGGTGAAGAAATAGAGTAGACCAGGTAGTTTATCAAATCATCCCCCTTTCCACACCTCTTTTAGCAGAGGATTTCATTTCATTCTTCACTGTAAAAGTTGAGGGCATCCATTTTTATTTCCAGTTTATCCTGGATGTTGCTTGTTTGTACATAGCTGTTTGCATGTTGTCTCCTTTAAGAGATGAAGAAGATCCTTGAAAGCCTGGACTGGATTTTTTTTTTTTGAGGGCGGGGATGGGGAGAGAAGCATAAGCTTCGCCTTTCTTTAGATCCAAAGCACTTAGCCTGGTGTTTGGCACTTAATATATGCTTAGTAAATATTTGTTGACTTGCTTTTGTATCACATTCATTTCCAAATGACTCTTCTCTCCTCATTAAACCTTCCCTGGTTAATGGAAAGAAATCCACTGACTGACATCCTCTATATGGATGTTTTAATGTGTGTATGTGTATATTGATATACACATGTATGTAAACATATACATACACATACACATGCTCATATACATACACATATATCAAAATGATATATGATATAGATAAATCAAAATGATATATATTGATATTTATATATATCATATTTAATGTATATATGTATGTATACCATATTTAATTTGTATAAATGTACGTGTATATTTATGTACATGTATGTGTACATATATACATGTATGTGTATGTGTGTATATATACATATATATATATATACACACATATACATACATATATACATAAAAACACATACATAAATAGTATTTGAAACATTCCACACCCATCTCCTACAAAAGGAGAAAGATGCATTTTCTCTCTTAGGGACTGAGCTCATTCATTTTAATTACACATTATTCAATTTTGTGGTAGTCTGTCAACAATCATTTAAGTGTCCTTTGTATGTTGAACACTTTGTGAAGCACTGGGTGTACAAAACCCTCAAGTAGTTTACATTCTATTGTGAAGAAACTATATGTTCCCCTTGAATGTTTATTTCCCATCATCATGTCTTTGCAAAGACTGTTCCCTATGTCTGAAAAGCATTCCATCCTCACCTCAAAGAATCATTCAAAGCTCAGCTCAAATGTCACCTTCTACAAGAAACCTCTTGATTACACAGTTCATGCGTCCCCCCACACTCAGATATGAGCAAGCTGTTTCTTAAAGTCAAAGCTATCTTTAGTCATATAAAAAAGTTCTAGTTCATTATTAATTAGAGAAATGCAAATTAAAACAATTCTGAGATACTACCTCAGAATGACTAGAAAAAAATGATGTTGGCGAGGATATGGGAAAATTGGGACATTAATGCTCTGTTGGTGGAATTGTAAACTGATTGAACCATAGAGGAGGGTAATTTAGAATTATGCCCAAAGGGTAATCAAATTGTTCTTATTCTTTGATCCAGCCATACTCAGTGTATTTCAGGAGATTTTTTTAAAAGGGAAAGGACCTACTTTTACAAAAATATAACAGGTTTTTTGGGGGGTTTTTTGTGGTAGTATAGAATTGGAAATTGAGGGGATATCCATCAAATGGGGAATGGTTGAACAAGTTGTGACCTATGAATGTAATGTAATACCATAAGGAATGTGTTATAAGTACTAGTAGAAATGACAAGCAGGTAGATTTCAGAAAAACCTGAAAAGACTTACATGAACTGATGCAAAGTGAAGTAAGTAGAACCAGGAAAACACTGTACACAATAAAAAGCAATGTTGTATGATGATCAACTATGAATAACTTAGCTATTCTCGTCACCGCAAACATTCAAGACAAATGATGAAAAATGCTATTCATATCCAGAGAAAGAACTGATAAATTCTGAATGCAGATCAAAGAACATTATCTTCACTTTTTCTTTGGATGTTTCTTTTTCCTTGGTGGCTTCTTTTGCATCATGACTAATATGGAAATATTTTACATGACTGTACACATATAATATATAACAAATTGCTTAGGAGAAAATTTGGAACTCAAAAAAAATTTTAAATGAAAGTTAAAATTTGTCTTTATAATTGGGGAAAAAATAAAAAATAAAATACTATTAAAAAAAAAGATATCATTATTCTTCTAGTCACCCAGATTTACAACTCTGGTTTCTTCCTCAGCTCATCTTTTATATATATATATATATATGTATGTATCCCATCAATTGCTAAATCTTTTTGTTTTTATCTTTGGCATATGCCACCTTTTCTCTATTCACACAGTCCTCACCACAGTTCAGCCATCACCATCTGCTCTAACTTCCTAATTGGTCACTCTGCCTTGTCACCAAAGTGATTTTCCTAAAGTTTTAACCATGCTACCCACTTATTGAATAAATTCCACTGGCTCCCAATTGCTTTTAGGATCAAAAATAATCTCTTATTTCACATTTAAAACTCCTCACATCTTGACCCCATCCTGTCTTTACAGCTTTTCTACACAATACTTTACCCAATCTGTGGTCCAAGCCTGTTGGACTCTCATACATCATTCAGCCAGCTAGCTAGCTAAATGGATGGACAGGTTTAGATAGATAGATAAATAGATAGACAGACAGACAGACAGACAGATAGATAGATAGATAGATAGATAGATAGATGGGGAGAGACAGAAAGAGAAAGAGAGATATGGTGTGTGAAGTAACCAAGAAAGCTAAAGTAACTCCATTTTGTTCGCAAATCCTTTTTTTGTTGTTGTTGTTACTAACCCTATTTGTATTGCAGCCCCTGCCCTTGCTAATGACCTCTCTCAATGTTGAAACACCAAGTATCCAGAATGGTCCTATTTATTAGGGCCAGGTTACTAGAAATAGTCAACCCCAAAAATTGCCTTTCCACTTATATATCCCTAATCTTAACCCCAAGCCTTCAGCAACAATCAAGAGGTACCTCATATCCAATTTTCCTCCCCTGTAATTGAAATCTATGTAACAGGGGAATCTCTGTCCTATGGGTAGGGCTCCCTGGTTGATGAACCCAATCCAATAAACCATTGATTCCTAAATTTCTTTCTGATTCTTATTTTCATTCCACTACCAACAATTTTTATAAATAAAAGCATTTATTAAATACGTTTTATGTGGTGGGAACTAGGCTAAGTGCTAGAAATACAAAAACAAACAAAAAAGGCAGTCTCTACTTCAAGAAACATAAATCCTTATGGAAAAAGGCAACATACACAAGGGAAGAAAAGGAGTGGATGATAGTAAAGAAAATGATGAGCAGGACAGAAATGGAAAAGTCAAGAAAGTCAGAAGCAGAATAGGGTTTTAAGTAAACATGATTGGTCTGGGCACTCAAATGGAAGTTCCTGAGAGGAACTTGCCAATCAGAAGAGGGGGCTGTGGTGTAGGGAAGGGATGGAAAAGTCTGGAGAGTGGAGAGTTAGAAGAAACAAAATATCTTACCAAGAACTCCACTGTTTCACTGATGAATGCAGGAAAGATTTATTTTATATTCTTGCAAGAAGGGTGCCTAGGTAAGTAGACACACCTCTGGAACTCCAAAGGCAGCAATTTATTTCTGATCCTGAAGCACAAGTCCCACCCCTTATTCCCCTTTAATCAGATGTCACAGAAGTTACAGGACATGAATCTCTACAACTCCAGGAGCTTACATTATAGGAAGAAGATAACAGTGATAACTAAGGGAAAGAACAAAAGCTTCTTTTCAAATCTCAGACCACCATCCCTGATTACAAGTCAGTCCCTACAAGGAGCTTATATTCTTTTGGGGGAAGATAACTAATCTCTACCCTTGATTATTCTTTGATATCCTTGTGAATTTCAATTTTCTAATTTGTTTCATTTCTCCAATTCAATTTTCAATTTAAATTATTCAATCAAATTGAATTCTTGAACCAAATCCATTTCTTACAGAGTGGACCTGGTTTTGATATGGGTATGACTTGCATTCACTCATCCATGCCTGAAATGTTTGTTCCTCTGCTTCTCAGAATCCCTACTTTTTGTTAAAACTCAGCTCAAGCCTTTCCCAATGTCCTAGCTGCTATGTTTGATTTGTGCATAGTTTTTATCTGTATATGCACATATTGTGTCTCTTGTTAGAATGTCCTTGAAGGCAGGGAGTATTTCACTTCAGCCTTTGTATCTCAAGTGCCTAGCTCATACTCAAAGGGATCTGTGATCATCCATTCGGGAGTATCCTTCAACATACAGGTAGCATCCCATCCATGCCTGCCCATCTTGTGCAAATTTCATCCATGTCTTCCCAAAAGTTTGTCACAGAGGATCCACTCAACATGCTGAAGGCCTTCTACCAACATTGAGAGCATGCCAGTAGGCATTTAAAAATGCTAGATTGGTTTGCCCCAATTAGTCTCCCCCACAAAAAAAAATCACTTTGTATTTATTTTTTTACTTCCCTGTCAAAAGCATATCTCCCAAATAGATTGTAAGCTGCTAGATAGAGGAGACTTTCCATTTTTGTCTTTGTATTCTGTGTACCAGGCAGCTAGATGGCACAATTCAAATCTGGACCCTCAATAAGTCATTTTACCCTCCTCTTCATGGCCATTTTAGTCATTCTATAGATCTGTAAAATGACTAAAACGGCCATGAAAAATTGGACCCGTCGGAACAATATTTTTAATGCGTGCTAAAATTAAGGTGGTCCCATGTGGGGTTTTCTTTGTCATTTCCTTTTCCAGCTCATTTTACATATGAAGAACTGAGGCAAACAGGGGCAAGTGCCTTATCAGTGTCTGAGGCCATTGAACTCATGAAGATGAGGGACTCCATCCGCTGTCCCATCTAGGTGCCTTAATATGTACTATTGGTATCTATCTATATCCATCTTTCTATTTCGGTATTGCTCCTTCCCTATGCCAGGGCGAGCAATGATAGGGGAACATCCCTTCATTACAATATTTTGAATAAATAGCCAAGAATATTAATAGATTATAAAAGTTCCGTCTATATGAAACAAAACAAAATGAGAGATAGACAGACGGACGGAGACATGGAGAACGACAGAGAAAGACAGACAGACAACTCCAGTATAACTCCACCCTTCAAGGTCCTCAGGACTCCGCCCCTCCCGTCCCATCTGGGCCCAGCCGCTGCATTCTACCCCGCCGACCAGAGGAGGCGCTCTAGGTTCCCGACCTTTCTGGTCGCCTCTCCTAGGCCGCGCCAGCACAAAGCCCCGCCCCTTGCGCAGCCGCAGTGCGCCGTTAGCTGGCAGGCCGGAGGAAGCCGGGAGAGGTGAGTTCCATAACCTCAGAGTAAGGCCGGAAGAGAAGAGAAGATGGTGCTGGATCTGGATCTGTTTCGCGTTGATAAAGGCGGAGATCCGGCTCTGGTCCGGGAAACCCAAGAGAAGCGCTTCAAGGACCCGGGGCTGGTGGACCAGCTGGTGCGGGCGGACAGCGAGTGGCGACGATGTAGGTGACGGGCCACGCGCGGGAGAGACCTTTCCTCAGATCTCCCTGACGCGCCATGCCCGGGTTAAGTTGGGAAGGGATCCTCCGTCCTCCTCCTTACTCAGCCCACACTCTATCCTCCCGGGACCCCTCCACTTTCCCTCGGGGCCCCGCCCAGCTGCGGCCGGCCGGGGTCGGGGGGGGGGGGGGGGGGGGGGGGGGGGGACTCGCTTGGCGCATGCGTATGGAGAGCGTGCTGTCAGCCTTCTTGCCAGATAGGGAACCGAGGTGGGAGGGGACCCCGGGGGCTGCCTTAGCTCAGAAGCCCCCTCCTCCATTCTGCTTGAGCAGATAAACGAGCAAAGTCCAGCCATGTGCTCGGCTCCTAATTTTTAATCAAATATCTATAAAGCTGATAACCGGTAATCCTGGAGGCTGCGGCTTTACCAGCTGGTGGGTTCAGGAGTAATCTCATCCATCCTGGGATCAGTCATGTAACTAGGAACGAATGGGGAGTAGGACTGGAATACCCCACAGACCTAGGACCTTGTCTTTGAAAGGATGAAAAGTTCTTCCTGCAGCAATAGGGACGTGGGAGAGTTAAGGAGGATCAGCTTTAGATTTACCTCCGTGGCCCCTTGTTGAAACAGAGGAGGGTAGAAGCTTGTTGGAAATGATTTTTTGGCCAAAATGGAGGTAGAAGTCAAATCGCTCCCTAGTTGCAGATATCTAAGGAACACTACGGCAAGGCAGGGCATCCATCTCGGACTGTCAAAGTGGATCACTATTTGGCAGGATGCTGCTGCAGTTCTTGTGATTCATTTTGTCTGATGCAATACACTGGCAACCAGCTGGGAGCGGGGTTCCTTAGGATGCTGCTGCAAATGCCCTGAAACTAGGGTTTGCCACTGTAAAGGTTTTGAGAAATTGATTTTCTTGGTTTCTTTTCAGCCTGGGTTTTATGCTGATTCTCTTTAATAGTGGTAGTTTATATAAGATACCACAACTTTCTAGAGAATATATTTCCTGTATACTTTCCTGAAGTTCTGTTACATTAGAGGTTTGCTTCCTTCTCTTCTCCTTTTGCTAATCTTTACTCAAAAGATGACAGGATGCAACTATTTTATGTTTAGAGAAAAATAAAGCTGGGTCTGAACAAGAGTCAGGAAAATTAAGTTCTTGAATTAGAATGGCCCCTAAATTTGGTTATACCCCAGCCACTGCTTTAGTTTCCCCATATGCAAAATGGAGATTTAAAAAACAAAACCTCAATACTTCTAGTGAACAAATAGGTGTTTCTTAATATAGGATGTTTTTCTCCCAAATCTGACATATAAAATGAAATTGTATCTAACAATCAATTTTTTTCCACTGGATATTAATACATCCATTTTCATGTGAAGAGATCTCATTTAGGGATATAGCACATTAGAGTTAAAGGATACATATTTTTTGGTAAAACCTGGTGGGTTTTCAGCTGTAGGAAACTCTTAATGAGGAAGCTCCCCCTTCTTCCCCCCATTAAAAATCAGCAGCTATTGTGCAACTTCTAATCTTGACAAACTGCCTATAAATGACTGAGAGTGATAGAACTCAGATTTATCAGTGGCAGGTCTTTAACTCAGGTCTTCTTGACTGAGATCAGCTCTCTGCCACTGAAGTTCAACATATCAATGAAGTCAGAAATTATGAACCACCAATCCCTACTCCCCTGTTCCTCTCTTCCCTCACCCTCTGCCAAAAGAGAGAGATTCAGAGAGAGGTTGGTGATTTACTAAATCTACTGAGACTGCTATCTTCTCTGGCAGCCAGGTGTCACATTTTGAATCCAGCCTCAGACACTAACTGTGTGACCCTAAGCAAGTCACTTATTTTTTTTTTTTGCCTCAGTTTCCTCATCTGTCAAATGAGTTGGAGAAGGAATTGGCCAACCATTCTAGTATCTTTGCCAAGAAAACCCCAAATGGGATCAGGAAGAGTTAAACACAACTAAAATGACTGGCCAGTGGAAAATTGGTCTTCTGTTTTTTTGAGACAACAGTAAGCAATACCAATTTAATGAGTATATCCTATATTGTTAATGGTTCATATATTTAAGGTTTATTACACACATCCCTGTGAAGTAAATTAGTATCGGTATTATTCTTGTTTTAACACATCAGGAAACTGAAACACATAAAGATGGGCTCAGGGTCTGTTAGCTGGTAAGTGTCACAGCTTGGACTCTGATACAGAAGGATTAGCCTGGATGATCCCCAAGGTTCTCAGTCCTCCTTCTTGTGATAATAATAGTAGTAACTCACATTTATCTTCTAGCCTGTTACAAAATGCTTTCTTTACAATAATATAATCTTCATAAAGGAGGATAAATCTAAAGAGTACGAAGGATGGTTGAGAAGAGAGCCAAGAGGCTGTTGAAGTGATCTAAATGTTGATAATGAGGACTTATACTGAGATGTGGCAGTAGATGAAGAAAAGCTTGAATTTATGAGAGAACTAGGGAGGTTAGGACACTTGATGAACTGGTGGGTGGAGAAGTCAGGAAAAAAAGACAAAGAGAAATCCCTTTGGTCTTTTTTTATTTTGGGGGGGAAGGGGTCTGTGGAATTTGACTTCACTGCTCCAGGAAATTCCCTATGAAGAAACCCCCTCTCCCAATGCAGATGAGCATCTGCTTTGCCACAGTTTTAGAGTGTTTGGGTCACTTTTAAGTCTGCTCATTCTTTCAGTTTGATTTAATCCTGAATCCTTCATTCCTAGGCAGATTTCGGGCAGACAACTTAAACAAGCTGAAGAACTTATGCAGCAGGACAATTGGAGAGAAAATGAAGGTAAGGAAGCTGTGAAATGAGAAAGATCTGGAGTGAGATAATTTGACACAGATACTGAATTCAGTTTGATAGACCATGTGCCAGGAGAACAATATATCAAGTGCTGCCCCATTTTTCAAATTTCTTAAATCTATGGGATATTGAGTTTTCCCTTTTTACTTATATAGAAATTATACAATTATAGGAGCAATCTCCAAACTGCTACTTGAAAAACCCATGATTTAGTCAATGAAGGATATTTCATTCATTAACAGATGGCAAACTCTATGCCTTTCATCATAAAAGATCCTCTCAATATTATGAGATTGTCCTTTTTGTTTTCTTTACTTTCTCAAGTAGTCTTTCTAGAACTCTATCCAAGTCATTAGGCTATATCTTTGTCCTGTTCTTAAAACTTACCTTGGGTAATCTACTACTTTGTCCATACATAACAATTACAGTGCTTGACACCTAGAAGACCTTTCATAAATGTTTATAGATAGAGAAGAAGTCCCTTCTGTTGCATTTTAGCCCCATTTCCTCTTGTTCTTTCTTTGGTTTTATACCAGCCATTTCCAGATAATACATTCTCCCAAATGAACCCTCTTTGAAAAAAAGAAAAGCAATTAAACAAGGCCAATGAATACACTGACAGAGTGTGTTACTTTCCATATCCATAGTCCCTGGCATCTCTACCAAATAGAAAGATATGCTTCCTCATTTTTGTCCCAAGACTGTTTATTAGAATTGTTTAGTAATAGTTTTAATGAGTACTATTGTACTGTGTTGGTTAAAAAAAATAGAAGAGTAGATAAGTAGAACAACTTAAATTACTGAACTTAGTAACACAGTATTTGATAAATCTAAAAACATAGCTTGGGGAAGAGCAACTGTTTGATAAGAACTGCTGGAAAATGATTTGGCAGAAATTAAGTTTAGCCCAACATCTTTTTACCATATCTTCAAAAGAGGTACATTCCATGAATCTAAAACATCATGGCATAAAAAAAAATTTAGAAGATAACAAAATTAGATGATACCTTTGCAATTATGACCGAGAGAGAATTATATTTGTCCATAACTCTGTTTTTACATCATTTATATTTCCTATGATCTGTCCTATCTCTCACTGCCAAAAATGTTTTTTAAAATATAGCAAAACTAACCACTCCATGGAAGAAGTCTGATATTCTATGCAATGTTCTGTACCCATAATTTCCCATTTCTGCAAAGTTGGTGAGGAGGTATTCTCTAATCTCTTTTTTGAGGGCCCAAACTTCATCATTGTGATTTCACAGCATTAATTTTTTATTGTTTTGTTGTTATTGTTCTTTCCATTTATGTTCCATTGTTCCACAAGAACATGCACAATGGCTTTAATAATGTAAAGAACAAAAAAAGAGACTGCTGCATAATTATAATGACCAAACTTAACCCTAGGAAAATTGAGAAAATATGCATTGCCTTCCCTTTGTTTCAATCATGGAAAACTATTGGTGTGGAGCATGCTATGTGCTGTCAGCCACAGGTGTGTTGATTAGTTTTGCTGGTTGTTTTTTTTTTTTTCCTCTTTATCTTTGATCTAAAGCATGAATTGCTGGGTATGGAAGGAGAATTGATATATTCAAAGACAAATGTGGTATAAAATTAAAAACCCAGTAAGAATAAGATAATATATAAAAGTACTAAGTTTTTAAGTTTGTTTTATTCTTTTCATTTTCATTATTGCTGTCATTATATTGTCTTCCTGGTACTGCCCACTGAACTAGATCTGGACAAGTTTCCCTAAATTCCTGAATCTCTCATACTTGTAGTTCCTTAGGGGCAATAATATCCCACCACATTCCACAATTTGTTCAACTATTGTATTTCCCTTTATTCTTTTGTCAGCAAAGTGATCTCCCTTGTAAAAATCTTTCATGTGCTTAAAGAAAGTAAAATTATAGTTCAGCCTCTTTTTAGGTAAAATAATTCTGATATTACTTGTGTTGTGTATGATCTGAGTAAGTTGCTTTCTGTTTGCTTCATTTTCAGAAGAGTTGATGATGATTCTATGAACTTTCCCATTTATTTTAAAAAATTTTAAATCATCTCTCTGTCTCTCTCTCTCTCTCTCTCTTTCTCTCTCTCTCTTTCTGTCTCTCTCTCTCTCTCTCTCAGACAATTGGGGTTCAGTGAGTTGCCCAGAATCACACAGCCAGGAAGTATTAAGTATCTGAGGCCAGATTTGAACTCAGGTCCTCCTGACTTCAGGGCTGGTATTCTATCTACTGCACCACCTAGCTGCCCCTTTTCTCTACTTGTAAATCATTTTTAAAAATCTCTATGTCTGTCACATTGAGATTGACTTTCATTCAATCATTAAACATTTATTAAAAGTGCTTACTATGTTCCAGGCTCTATACTAAGTTCAACAGATAGAAAAAGAGACAGAAGACAGTTCCTGTTCTTATTAAGGAAGTCACAGTATCATGGGGGAGACAAAGTGCAAATATGTACAGACAAATTATATACAGGATAAATAGGAAATAATTAACAAAGGGGGGAGGCACTAGAAATAAGGATTGGAAAAGGCTGCCAGTAGAAGGTGGGATTTTAGTTTGGGACTTCAAGGAAGCCAAGAGGCAGAAATATAGAGAGAGTGTGTTCTTAGCCTGGGTGACAGCCAGAGAAAATGCCTGGAGCTGAGAAATGGAGTATCTTGTTTATGGAATAGCCAGGAGACCAATGTTCTCAGTTTAAAGACTATATGTTGGGAGTAAGATATAAGAAGCCAGGGAAAGGGGGGAGTCATGGATGTAGGTTTTGAAGGACTTGAATGGCAAATAATATTTTAAATTTGATCTTGAAGGTGAGTGGGAGCCACTGGAATTTATTGTGTAGTGAAGTGACATGGTTGGTTGGACTTGCACTTTAGGAAAATCGCTTTGGTGGGTAAATGGAGGGTGCATTGGATAGGAGAGAGACGTGAGGCAGGTATGCTCACCAGTAAGCTGTTAGAATACTTGAGGGGTGAGATGATCGAGGCTTGTTCTTGTTAACCAGAGTAGCACACCAGAGTGGTGGCAATGTGAGGAGAGAAGGGAATCTATTAGATATTACACAGGTGAAATTGGCAATCCTTGGGCGAAAGCTTGTATGGGGGCTGGAGGTTATGATAGTGAGGAATCTGGGATGGGCTAGGTTGTGAGTCTGAGGAACTGGGAGAATAATGATGCCTTTTACAATAATAGGGAAGGTAGGGAGGTGGGAGAGCTTAAGGGAAAAGATGAGTTCAGATTTAGGCATGTTGAGTTTAAGATGTCTCCTGGACATCCAGTTCAATTTGTCCAGTAGACTTGACTCTGCCAGCAAGTTTTGGGTTTTTTAAAGTTTCAATGAATCTCTCTTCTATTGGTAACAGTCAACATACTACTTTTTAATAAGACTTATACTGCACATTTGGCTAGTGACCTACCATGACCCTTAGATATCTATAGTCATGGAAATTACTTTCTCTGGGAATCTTGACTGTATTGTTGTGGAACTATTTGCATATTGTTTGCATCCTGGCTGAGGTCCCAGAACTGTATTATTTCCCTTCCTTTCCAGTCTCCCTCACTCCACCCCCTGTGCCCTCTCTGGATATACACAAACATTGCCAGTCATTCTCCATTGCAAGGAAATGAAAGTGTGTGTTCCCATTTTGATAAAAGTCTTACACTTAGCTTGATTGCCAGCTCCATAGTATGGCAGGACAATTTTCTACACTCCTTTGTAAACTGGCTTCTGTTAATTCTTTTTTTTTTGTTTGTTTGTTTGTGTGAGTTATTTTGCACTTAAATATTTTTCACTTAAAAATAAAAAATGAGAAAAGGAAAGAAAAAAAATCACCATGTATATAGCAGACCATAAGAGAGGATTCAATATAAAACAATAAATTTCCATTTCAAGAAAACCTTTGTAATAAATATTACATATTGTTTCCAAAGCTGCCCTACTTTTACTTCCTTGTTGGTTTTCTTTTGTTCTCTGCTAGGTATGTTTTAATTTTATCCTCCCTTTGCCCTAAAAGAAGGGTACAATTAAGTGTGGATACACACACACACACACACACACACACACACACACACACACACACTCATATATAAGACCATACTATGCTTATTTCCTGTCATCTATTTTTCTGAAGGTGGATAGCGTCTTCCTTCTTAAGCCCAAGTATTTCCATGTTTTTCTAAATCAACCAGTTCATTGTTTCTTACACCAAAGCAATATTGCTTTTTTGTAAAAGCAAGTCATATGTATTGGGAAAAGAATTAAGAAATAAAAATCCTCTGAAGATCGAGTCCATTTCCTCCATTTTACAGGTGGAAATTCAAACTCTGAGAAGGGAGTTCACTTGCCCAAAATTCTCTAAGTAGTCTGCAATAGAACCCAGATTCCAATCTAGGTGATTTGCTGGGCCTGAAGAGAACGGTTTGATCAATTATCATGAAAAAGAAAAACTTTTTGTAATGTGTTACTAGAGCCTTGTTTTCTTATGCTCTGCAGTGTTCAGTGTCATCTATGACTTAACTTTCCCCAAAGGTATAATGCTCTTTGGCTTGCATGGCCTTCTAAACTAATTAGTTCTTGTTGGAAAGGAACTTGTAACTCCCAATTTTCAACTAATGAATTCCTCAGTTTGCAAGGGGGGTGGAGGGGAGGGGAATCCTATTTCCTTTATCAGAGGCAGGATGATGTGATAAATGGAGAGAGGGCCTTCAAAGGGGAAGATTTCCACTTAAGTTGTTCGAGTGATACTGGTTGTGAGGCTACAGCCAAGTCATTTAGCCTATCAGGGCTCCAAGCAACTCCCCCAACTGCATGCTGCAAATAAGTTATTTTCTCCAAAGTTATATTTCTCCAAAGTGAGAGTTCCTTAGATGTATGAAATCATAGGCTTACACCAAAAATAATTCCCAAGTTTTCCCATACTATTTATCTCCTAGCGTAATGTTTGCATTAAGTGAAGAAAAGATGATATGAATTTGTAGATGTAGGTGTAGGGGGGATTATTTGTTTTTGTTTTTTACACCCTTACTTAGGCTAGGGGTATTTATTTAGAAAACTACTTGGACAAGAGTATGGTATTGTTTTTCGTTTTTTGCAATGAGTAAGGTTGAGATAAGAAAACTGAAAAGACCCAGTTGTTCAGCAACTTTGGACATAATGAATTTTAAGATGATAGCAAAGAACCTGATTTCCCACTCCTACTATTTGTTAATGGGTTGTTTAAATTTGGAAAAACACAAAGGTTCCAGTTTTGTTTGTTTTAAATTTTTTTTTGGGGGGGGGGCGCTGAGGCAATTGAGGTTAAGTGACTTGCCCAGGGTCACACAGTTAGGAAGTTAAGTGTGTGAGACTAGATTTGAACTCAGGTCTTCTTGACTTCAGGGCTGGTGCTCTATCCACTGCGCCACCTAGCTGCGCCTAATTGTATCTTTTATATCCTTTCCATTTTGCCAGATCTCAGCCCATCCATATCTTATTTTAATGCTTAATGGTGGCTATTCCCTTACTCTCATTTATCTAGGCCGCTTCCTTTTCTGGAATATCCTTTATGTTGTCTTTTTTTTTTTAATGTTTTATTAATATATTTTTTTAAATCAGTGTCACTTCCTAATGACTACCATTCTTACTCCTTTACTCACTTCTAACAGACTGCAGTTTAGCAAAACAAATCTATATATCCTGAGTATATTGAAAAGTGTATGTTTCATTCTGCACATAGTCTCATACCTCTCTGTCAAGACATGGGAGGGATATTTCTGTTAGTACTTTGAAGTCATACTTAGTCACTATATTCATCAGAGTTCTGTTCTTTCAGTGGTCTTTTCTCTGACCTTAGTGTGATCATCATATAAAGTGTTCTCCTGGCTGTACTCACTTCTCTCTGCAACAATTCATCTGAGATTTCCCAAGATTCTCAGAATTCTTCAGATTTTGTCATTTTTTACAGCCCAATAATATTCCCTTACATTTAAATGCCACTGTTTGTTCAACTCTTCCCCAGTTGGCAGGTACTTCCCTGTCAGCTCTTTGCCACCACAAAAAGAGCTGCTATCAGTATTTTTGTCTTTCTGGAACCTTTCCCTCTGTCTCTGACCTACTTGAGCCTGATGATTTCTTTTATGCTACTTCTCCAAAGTTTTCCATATTCTAGGAATACTGAAAAATATAATTAAAATTAGTAAAATATTTTAAGCTTTTTCAAAATTCTTTTACACAGAAATGTTATATTGGGTGTACATTTAGAGAACTTTATTGGAGTTTTCCTCTGCCTTTATAGTGTTGGATTCCTTTCTCTCTGCAGAAAAAAGAGCCTGTGGGGGATAATGAATCCTTACCAGAGAGTGTGTTGAACCTTGATGACCTGACTGCTGACACCTTAGCGGTATGTTAGACTTTCTTTTTTTCTGGCACAGCATGACTGGATTGGGTTTTCTGTTCTTTTTTCCTGTGACCTTATTGTGAAATTTCAGGTATATACACTCAACTCTGCTGTCTTTACTTTCTTCAACTCTTGTGAATTTGTGCAAAATAGAAGCCTGTGCATCTATCATTTCTTTGCCACCCCTTATATTCCAAAGTCTTCACTTGCCATTAGTGTTGGAGGCAGATGAAAAATAGCTGTGGAAAGGGGAATCGTAGAGACTGAGAAAGGGGGGATGCTAGACCAGTATGTAGGTTTTCATTATCTTTATTTCCCAAATACAATCTAGTGTTTTGAATTTGAATCAACAAGTATATTTACTGGCTACCTAGTGTATGACTAGCATTGCACAACGTGCTGTGGAAGAAACAAAAGAAGTATCAGCATCTACTCCGGAAGCTTTCCTAGGGAAAAAACATACATAAAATAATTGGGGAACAATGAAAAACAATACCTACTGTATTGCTTAATTAGAACACTCAGAAAGATCTCAGAGAGAGAATTCTTGTGCAGGTTATCCCATCATAATTTCTCACAATATATAGAGGGCAAATGGACAGAAATTCACCTGTGCTTTAGTTATTCCAAGGGAAAACATGAATGTGATTATAAGGCAGGGATGATTTGCATATCTAATCCCTTTGTGAAATTATTCTTTGAAAGCCCAAGTTGTTCGTTCGTTTGTTTGTTTTTAATGGCATATTGAAATATTGGCTTTTAGTGAATTCACATAATGGAGAATCGGGACATTTGAGTCTGTTCTTAGCACTGACCCTGATTTAGCATAACCTGGACTGGCTTGGGTTTCTTCATGTGTAGAGCCTGAAAGTGACACAAATAAAAAAAGTCCGACTCCTTATTGATGAAGCCATCATCAAGTGTGATGCTGAGAGAATACAGTTGGAATCAGAGCGATTTGAAAATCTTCGAGAAATTGGGAACCTTCTCCACCCCTCTGTGCCCATCAGTAATGATGAGGTAAGCAGCAGTAACCCTAATGGGAAAGCATCTTTTATTGCTGTTTCTCTGTTCATGGGGGAAGAACTATGAAACATTGGCACTCTCTGAATAACAGGCCCTGGGTCACAAGCAGGCTCTTTTGTGTCTTCCTTCTGCCTACCAGTTGGGAATTGAAACAGTCAGATCTCTGCCTGATTAGGAAGTAGCAGAGGCAGCAGGTAGGAAGAGATGCTGGCACAGAAGTCTCTTCTAAATGGGGCTGCTCTCCCACACTGCTTGTTGCCCAGGGAAGCAATGGGTTTGGTGGGAGGGGTCTGCTAAATCAACCTAACCCCCTCACCCACACCCAACTGAGAAGAGGCAGGTTGAAGGGAAATCTGCATGATAAAAGTTTCCTGTGGAGCTGGAGCTTCCAGTGCACAAAGCAGCTCTGAGCTCAGTCTTTGTTCCATGACACCCCAGCCATGGCAAGGCCCATCTGTGCCTCTTTCATTCATTCTCTGTTGAGCATTAAACTCTCTGAGGCCTGGTGTGCAAGAGGCTGCAGAGCTGAGACAGGGAGTCAGGGTCACGGCCCTGAGCCCGCCCTTACTCTGGCCTCTGGACCAATGAGAGCCAGATAAAAAAGAGATCGAATTCTCATCAGTACTTTAGGCAGTGCTGATTGTCAGGAGAAGGTTGCCCTGGTGGGGGCCTTTCTAGAAGGGCCAGAGTCATTTAAAAGGGTAAAAGCAAAAAGAGGACTACAGGTCTCCTGAAAAATCATGATCTCATTCATCATGTCATGTCTTTAGTCTCCTGGACTCCAAACTAGCATTTATGCCTTGAATAAGCTTCCTGCAATGTCTCTTCTCTAGGCTCTGTTTACAGTGAACAAAGCTCAGTTGTGGGTTAGCTAGGGGGTTTCTTAACAAAACTGTAGGGCTTAGACAAAGCTCACTTGTGGGTGAGCTCGGGGCCTTCTTCACAAAATGTTTCCTCTTAATGTGAGAGTATCAGATAGAAGGTGATTACTGAATGAGGACTCCTTGTTCTCTCTCTTGATTCTGTTTACTCAGGATGCTGACAACAAAGTAGAAAGGATTTGGGGTGATTGTACTGTGAGAAAGAAATATTCTCATGTGGACCTGGTAGTGATGGTGGACGGCTTTGAAGGTGAAAAAGGAGCAGTGGTGGCTGGAAGTCGGGGCTACTTCCTGAAGGTGAGAGTGGGAGTTAGTGTCCACACAGGATGAGTCTATAAAGCAGCAGGCCAGCCTGCTAAAAGAGGACTATTTTTGCTGTCTCATGTCTATAAGATATTGATATCATATTCAAATATTGCTCACTCAAAGGGCAGTGGGAGATTTTTGAGAGGGTGGGGAGGAAAGAGAAAGGGGGTGATAAGAGCGTAGTAAATGCCAGTCTAGGGTTGAGTCCATCTACTCATCTAGCCAAGAAAGCAGTTATTTCTAATAGTGGGATCAGAAAGTGTTTTCTAGGCATGAGTGTCCCCTGGAACCACTTCCAAACGGGACCTCCTCCGGAACACCAAAGGTCATGGCTTTAACACCTATTTCCCCACCAAGCAGCTGGAGAGAGGTCACCACTTTGTCTCTGTTACTCAGCTGTCCCTTGGGAGTAATACTTCCTTCCAACTGGCAAAGTCTGTAGAAAATACCCAAGAGGAAGGAGATTGGGGCTTTGAACTTTTTAAAATTGGCTAGTCCCCCAAAAACTGTCAAGGGAAACTATTCTAGATTTAGTTCTTTTTACTTTTGAAAAGCGTCCATGGAAATCCGATCATCTCTCTATAATAACCCCAAAGCATTTGTCATTAGTGATGAGAGTTCCTATCTCTAGCCAGAATTACTGCTAAAAGAGAGCCCTTTGAAAGGGAAATGCAGTGTTTTAAGAACTGAATTGGAGGAGACCTTGCTTTGAATTCTCTTTTAAAAGGACAGTTACATTTATTTATTTGATATCTTACTCCACCTCTTGCTCCTGGTTCTACTTCCTGTTCTTAGCCCTTGAGAGCAGAAACAAGAGTAAAAAGTGGAAATTACAAGGAGGCAGATTTAGATGTGATGTTAGGAAAAACTCTCTGACAATTAGAACTGTCCCAAAGTGGAACAGGCTGCCTCCAGGTAGTGAACTCTCTCATTGAAGGTCTTTAGGCTGAAGCCTGACAACTTCAGTTGTGAGATACCTTTAATGTATAGATTAGACTAGCTGGCCACCAGGGTTCCTTCCAGAGCTCAGAGTTGGTGCTTTTCCTCTGAGGAGTTAATGAATGACATATGGAGGCATGGAGCAGTAGAGAACAACCACCTGGATTTGTCACTTCAGAAGTTTTCTGGACTTCTTCAGTAATAACTGGGTTTTAATAGATCCTGTCACCCAAACTGCTTCTGTTTTAATTCTGGCATGTGGCTTAACTCTTCAAGAATCAGTAAGTCTTTGTTCCTACAGGGCGTCCTTGTGTTCTTGGAGCAGGCCCTCATCCAGCTTGCCCTTCGAACCCTTGCCAGCAGGGGTTATACTCCCATCTATACCCCTTTCTTCATGAGAAAAGAGGTGATGCAGGAGGTAGCACAGCTCAGCCAGTTTGATGAGGAACTATACAAGGTGAGTATTATAGGAATAGATGGGCAATTTCTATGTAGAGGGAAAGCAAACCTGGCTACAGTAGGAGGGAGAGAGTAAAGGGCCAGAGATCTTTTAGGGAGTCATCAAAGTCTTCCAGCAGTGTAGGAAGAGGGAAAAGAGATTGCAGTCCTCGGTAACTGATGAGAGCTCATTATGTCTTCTTAGTCCTCTCTTGTTTGATATACTTTGGAGGAAGAATCCCTAGAGCTCCAGCCCAAAGGGTCACCTTTTGAATGAGAGACCCTCCCCTTGTCTCACTCATCTGAGCCATCTTGTATCAGGTTTCCAGCGAACATCAGTTTTCCTACTCACCTCTTAGCCAGCAACAGCAGGAGAGGGGGAAGGAAAGAGGTTCCCTCAGGGTAGTGAAATATAAAGAATGCTGAATTTGGAGTCGGAGTGCCTTGTTCAGGAAATGGTGCACTCCCATCTGACCTGGGCCAGTCCTTTTGCCACTCTAGGTCTCATTTTCCTCATCGATAAAATGATGGGTTTTGGTCTAGGTGACTTCTCATACTCCTTCCTGTTCTAGAATCTGATTTGTGGTCCTCACAGGTGATTGGTAAAGGCAGTGAAAAATCTGATGATAATTCCTATGATGAAAAGTACTTGATTGCCACCTCAGAGCAGCCCATTGCCGCCCTGCACCGAGATGAATGGCTTCGACCAGAGGACTTGCCCATCAAATATGCTGGTTTCTCTACCTGCTTCCGCCAGGAGGTGGGCTCCCATGGTCGTGACACCCGTGGCATCTTCCGGGTCCACCAATTTGAGAAGGTGAGTGGATCTGTCAAGCCATCCAGGCTGGCCAGAAGAAATATCTAATCTAAGAGTGAGTCAGTTGAGGTCACATTGAACCACATCTCACCTCTTGTGTCCTGCCTCAAAAGAATCTCTCCTTATTCATAGGCTACTTGGGTTCTTAGTTGTGTTTACCAGCTTTCTAGAGAGAGAAAAAAATTTCAGAAAATTACTTTTGTTCTGTGTTCATTCTTCTCATTTGTCCCTCCTAATTTGAGGATTGTTTTTGGTGGAGAACTCAAAAGAAAAGAACTCAATAGTATAATATATTAGGGGAAAGAGCACTAGATTTTCAGACAAGAGACAAGTTCTGAATTTGTCCTGCCTCTGACACTTACTTGTTGTATAGCCGTGGAGAAGCCACTGTCTTTCTGAACCTGTTTTCTTCTCTGTAAATGAGGCTAATAATAGCTACAGTGCTTCCCTCAAGAGATTTTTTTAGAGATAAAGCACCCAAAATGCCATCTGTCAGTAGTACAAAGGAGCTCTGACTCTGTGTTCTGGCACCCCCAGCCTTCTCACTGATGGCCATCTCTTGCTGTCCCCACTGGCACTTGAGTTGGCAGGTCAGCAGCAGAAGAGTCAGAGAATTAAATTCCCTCCCCGTCCCCACTCCTGATCCCCCAAATTCTTCAGTTGACTCATCCTAACCCTGCGCCTTTGCCCTCTCTCTAGATCGAGCAATTTGTCTATGCATCACCACATGACAACAAATCATGGGAGATGTTTGATGAGATGATCAGCACTGCTGAGGAGTTCTACCAGGCTTTGGGCATCCCTTATCATATTGTGAATATTGTCTCAGGTAGGAGGCCCAGAGCCCGCTGTCTTCTCTTCATTATAGTTCATAAACATCTTCACCATTTGGATTGCTTCACAGAAGTATAAAACAACCCTACTAATTGGTTACATTGATTAAATTATTATAATTCCATCTATAAACTAAAATTAAAATATGGTACTCTTCTCATTCTGCTGTGGAGTTAGCATATAAATTTGACTACTTTGGGAAAAGGGACATTTGGCAAGTTTCAGAACCCTCCTTTCCGTCCTTCATTCCCCAGAGAGAAGAGAATTCTGTATTTTAGTTGATGGGAATGATTTGAAGGAAAAGTGGCTTTGGTCTAATTTAATAAGGAGAGTAATGAAAGGAAGTAGAAAATCCCCATGCCTTGGTAGGAGTTTCTACTCCCCTGTTGTGAATTTTCGAGCTTTTGCTTTGTAGGCTCTTTGAACCATGCTGCTAGTAAGAAGCTGGACCTGGAAGCCTGGTTCCCTGGCTCAGGAGCCTTCCGTGAATTAGTATCCTGCTCCAATTGCACAGACTATCAGGCCCGTCGGCTCCGCATCCGCTATGGGCAGACTAAGAAGATGATGGATAAGGTAGGAGACCTTTGGGCAATCAGGAAGAAGTAGATTCTGGGATGAGAACTAAAAGTAAAGTTCCAATCAGCCTTAAGGCTGCTGAGGAGACTAAAGATTTCTGTTTTGGGTCCAGAAGGGGTCACAGTGGTCAGGGTTGGATTCTTAGCTGTAAGCCTCCACTTGGCTCTTCTTTACAAAATGGTCCTAGCTTTGTTCTCTTTGGCTGGAGTGAAGGATAAAATAACTACTTTCTTGCCCAGAACTTGTTGAAGATAGTTATTAGGCTTCTGACAGCCCCACTTGGGTTTTGAATGACACTGTGGGGATACCCTTCTTCCCAGGTGGAATTTGTCCATATGCTTAATGCCACAATGTGTGCCACGACCCGTACCATCTGCGCCATCCTAGAGAACTACCAGACAGAGAACGGTATCATTGTCCCTGACAAATTAAAGGAATTCATGCCACCAGGTGAGATCTCTTCCCCTGTTTCTCTTTACTCAATTCACCCATCCCTTGTTTCTATTCTCCTTGTATCTCAAATCCCAGCTGACCAGGAGACACCTGATTTTCCCCACTCCCTTACTCCATTTCCTTCATTTCCTCCTTCCAGCCCTCCAATATACTCAAGAGATTCTATTTCACATGTATCTCAAATACCTTATCTTCTGAGCCTCTCAAAGAACATAATTAAGAAAATTTTGAAAAACAAGAGAGAAATACGAATATAGCTTAAAACCCTTGTTCAGTGGAGAGGATAGAGAAGGCCATTACAGTATCTCCTTCCCTCAGAGAGTCTCCATTGATTCAGTTCTTCCATGGCCTCACCACCTCTTACCCCCTAGCCTCTAGAAACCATTTAGTTTTGTTTTTTTCTCCTTTTAGGTCTTCAAGAATTGATACCCTTTGTGAAGCCTGCCCCAATTGACCAGGAGCCATCCAAGAAACAAAAGAAACAGCATGAGGGTGGCAAAAAGAAAATGATGGCAGGAGATGTGGCCCTGGAAGGTCGGCTGCAGAACATGGAGGTCACTGATGCCTGAACTAAGCTCTCAACTCCTCATTCTTTCATCTCTGCGGGCCTGGTACCCAGGACCCTGCCTGGAGACAGCAGAGCCAAGCACCCACCCATTGCCCCACCTCATCCTGGCCCCGAAGCTACAGAGTCAGCTCTTACAGCTCGCTTGCCTCTGCCTGGACATGGGGTTTTCTCTCTGGTGACTGATAAAAGATGTAATAAAGAGTCTGTGGGAGGTCAACACTTCCTTGGTCACCCTCACTCTGCGCTAGTGCCATCTGACACTTCTCCTATGAGGCTATCCCGGCCTCACAAAAATAACTGCCCTGGGCCTCAGGTGGGGGTATCTCCGTGACTCTAGAGCGCCAAGAGTGGAAATTTCTAGCCAAACCCTGGAGATCTAAAGTAGGGAGAGCAGTGGCAGTGTTGAGAAAAGGCCAGGAGAGAGAAATAGACCTTTAGGGGATACAGATTTACTGGCCTGGAACATTGTGGTTTTAATGATGGCTGCTGTTACTAAGGCAATAGAGCTAGGTCAATGATTGATTTGTAAAGTTTCCTGAGCCCCTTTGCTGTTGAAGCAGAGATCATACAGGAGAACTTCGTTAATTCAGGTCAGTTGAATTAATGCATTAAGCATTAGGGCCTGTGGTGTATAAGGTGCTGCTAAAATTTAGGGAGACAGAGGCAGAAATAAAATCCACTGCCTCCAATTCTACTAGGGGGAGGTGGCAGTGCTGATACAGCACGTGTGCACAAAAGCAAATGCAGCCAGTCAGTAATCATTAAGTGTCTGCTATGTGGTTTGGAGTAGGAATAAGGAAGAAGAAAAAGTTGGCAGTTACATCAAATTGAAAAGTCCTTGTATAGAAGGAGGCCTTGAAGGCCACATGAGCTAATCCTTGAAAACCATGAGGAATTTTAAAGGGCAAATGACAAATAGGAGAAATGAAGAGTAATCTTTGGGGAAGGGATATCCTATTCAAAGATCAAGAGGTGGGAATCAAACTCTTGTTTGCGAAATGGAAAGGTCCATTTAAATATGCAGGGAAAGAAGGTGGGGTACACCTGAAAAGATGGGCTGGTCACCTGGCAAGAACAAAGGATGAAACTGATTCCCTCAAAATGACCAGGGAAATCACAGTTCCAACTCTTGGGAGACCATGGACAAGAGCACCAAGAGGAGCATCTGTGGTTGGGGTGGGAGCTGTATTATTAGGAGCTTCCTAATTGGTGAGCTCATTGATCCATTAGAGTATTGGACATCTATCTGAATGCTGAATCTGGTCAGATCCATACTTGAGGAATATCAGTTTGTTAGCAATGTGAAGGACAGATTGGAGAGAAGAATGCCTAGAAATGAGAAGCAATTAGGATGCATTGTCACCAGGTTATGGGTGATGACAGTCCTGGAGGCATGAGAATAAGGATATTAGAAATGTTACAGAAGCAGATTCAATAAGACAGTAACTGATTGGATATGGTGGGTGAGAGTGAGTGCTGCACTGTGACAAGTTTTAATAGGAAATGCAAATAGAAACAGAATAAGTACTGACACAAAATACAAATAGAAACAAAGTAGAGAATAAATACTAATGTAAAATACAAGTAGAAACAGAATAGGTACTAATACAAAATACAAATAGAAACAAAGTAGAGAATACAATAAAGTGGGGGGGAAAACCCTAATCTCAAGCAGTTTACATTCTAGCGAGGGAATACAACACGGAAGGAAGGAGTAAAAGTAGTGGGTTTGAGTCCCTTCTTAAAATGGAGATTATAGGGGCAGCTCAAGGGCAGTGGAGAGAGCACTAGCCTTGAAGTCAGGAGGACCCGAGTTCAAATTTGACTTCAGACATTTAACATTTCCTAGCTGTGTGATCCTGTGCAAGTCACTTGATCCCAATTGCCTCAGCAAAAAGTTAAAAAAAAAAATGGAGATTATAGAAAGAACTGGGCAGAGAAAGGGATAGATGAGAAGACTACTGGATCTTGATGAGAAAGGAATTATCTTCCAGGTGGAGAAAGATGCCAGAGCATAATGGAGAAAGAAATCCATAGAGGCAGAGCTGGGAGAGGAATGGAGACTAAAGGATGACTTGCAGTTTATAAACCTGGAAAACTTGAATGGTGTTATCTTTGACAAAAATGAGGAAGGGAAAAAGCAGTGGTTTAGTTTATGGATGGGATGGATGAGGTCCATCTTGAGCCTCAAGTTTGAATTTAGACATCTAGTCACGTCCACCATAATGATGAGTGCTTGCTGTGCAGGACAGGGCCATGTGCTTGAGAGTCAGCATAGGGAATGAATTGTTGGAGAGGAAAGAGTCCTAGTGTGTACTGATGATCTAGCAAAGGATTTTCGAGTGAGAGTGGAGGCAGGTAAAAGAACTGAGCAGCCTCAGAAAAACCATGAAGAAAAGGTATCCAGGAGGGGATAATTAACAATTTCAAAAGCTACAGCTGAGGTCAAAAAAAGATGAGAAGTTACCAATGGTAACCTTGGAAAGAGCAGTTTGAATTGAGTCGGGGGTTGGAAGCCAGATTAAAAGGGGTTGAAGAGTGAATGAGAACTGGAGGTCAGGAGTCAATGAATGGAGGCAGTTTCTTCTATCCAAGTTTGACTGTGAAAGAGGACAAAGACCTGGGATGTTGGCTTGAAAGGCATCTCCTTTCCAGGTGTGGGGAATGGGAAACCAAACCAAGGGGAAGCACCAACTGATCACTTCGGTTCAAAAGCACAAGTTGTGGAGGAGCTGGAAGGGAAGTTCTTAGTCCTTTTTGTGGAGTTTCCAGCAGTAATTTGACACAATCCAACTCCCCCTGGTTCACAGTGACATTCAGAGTCTATATTTACCCAGTGCCTTTCATCCTGGGATCTATCTACAGACACTTTTCTTTAATAACACTTTGTGAGGTCTTCTGACAGCCCTAAATGCCAACCATTTATTATTTGTTTTATCCTTATGGCATTCCCAAGGAGGTAGAAATGATGATACCCATTGCAGCCAGGGGAAAACTGAAACAATAAGAGAGTAATAAATGGCATATGATACATAGCACTTTAAGATGTATATTGAGCTCATCTTAAGTCTGCAACGTAGATTACTACAGATGACTACACTGAGGCTTGGAGAATGGTCACACAGCCCATAAGTGGCAGAGGCTGGATTCAAATCCTGCTGACCCCAAATCCTAACCCCACTTCACCCCTTTTCCCCGATACACCTTGCCTATACCAGGCTACCAGTGGAGGTTCCTAGGTTACCCTTAGGTTTGGGGCTCTATGGCTTGGTCTCTGGGGGAATGGGGCTGTGACTTTCTCCATTAGACCTTCTCTCAGTGAAAGCAGTCCAGACCTCCCTACACCATGCTACCAGTGGAGGTTCCTAGGTTACCCTTAGGTTTGAGGCTCTATGGCTGGGTCCATTGGTCTCTGGGGGGCTGTGGCCTGTGGCCTGTGACTTTCCCCATTAGCCCTTCTCCCTCCTCCCTCTCTTTCTCAGGGAAAACAGCCCAGACCTCCCTACACCATGCTGCCAGTAACAGACTCCTAGGTTGTCCTCCTTAGGTTTGGGGTTCTATGGCTGGGCCCACTGGTCTCTGGGGAGGCTGTGGCCTGTGACTTTCCCCATTAGCCCTTCTCTCCCTTCTTTCTCAGGGAAAGCAGCCCAGACCTCCCTGAGTCGGCTAGGAAGGAGCCCAAGGGTCTTCCACATGCCTGCCTCTGCCGGAGATTTGATCCTATTAATCGTGCTGCTGGAAACCCTGGTCAAACTTGGGGCACGTGAAAGGGCAACTGAGACCCACACCGCTGGCCCTGATTGGCTGGTGCCGCCGCGGGGGCATCCAGGCCTTTGAGTGTACGCCCGCCTTTGCTGGCGCTGATTGGCCTCTGTCACCCCCCGCTCCCGGACGGATAACAAAGCCAGTTGCCTGACAAAGGGAGGCTGCGAGCGGCGCCCATTTGTAATTCAAAAGACCTGGCAATTCGCATTCCTGTAGCCGCTTCTCGGACCCAGAGAAAGGGCAGCTCAGGAGGCTTTGATTTAAGGGACAGCGCCAGGGGCTTACTCTTCCCTGCCAGGCTGGAGGCGGCTTTGCCCACTGGCCGAGCCTCCCACGGGGCTCGGGAGAAAGGAATCCCTGGGTGGCTCGGAGCATCTCTGCCGCCTCCCTTCCCACTGCAGCCAATCATCGGTGGCCCCGGCCCCGCCAAGACGTATTCTTTGATTTGGGGAGGCCTCGGCAAAGCCCGTCTCTGCAGCCCCCACATTGGTGGGCCACCTTCCTGCCACCAGGAGGCACTTCTGAGTGCGGCACCCTGAGAGCCGTGGGGGAGGGGAGGGCGGTATGCTAGTGCACCTACCTTGCTCTCAGCCCCTTCAGGGCCGGGCCCTGCTTCTAGCTCCCCCGCAGAGACAAAGCCGGCCCTCCGATTTCTCACCCAACTCGTTCTCGGGAGCTGGCTGCCTTTGAAGCCCGGGCTCGGCTTATCAGCTACTGCTTTGTGCCGGGAGAGCTCGGCCCCTCCTGGGCTGTGCTACTTAGCAAGCTGCCCCCCACCCCTCTCCTGAGCCTCTTGCCAAGGATGAGGAGATGGCAAAAGCCGGGCTGCAGGCAAATCAATGGGGCCAGAGCAAGCTTCCCATCTAGGAACAAGCCACTCTGCGAGCAAGGGAACTTTCACTTTCTTTTCTTTTTTAAATTATTTTTTAACTTTTTTTTTTAATTAAAGCTTTTTATTTTCAACATTCACTGTTACAAATTTTTTCCCTTCCTTCACCTCACCTCTTCCCCAATCCAATATATGTTAAACACGTGCAATTCTTCTATACCTATTTCCACATTTATTATGTTGCACAAGAAAAATCAGATCAAAAAGGGAAAAAAATGAAAACGAAAACAAGACGTAAGCCAACAACAAAAAGATTCCCTCTCTTTTCTTAAGGGACAGAGAAGAGAACCAGAGAATCATAGATTTTAGACACCATTGAATCCAGCCCTGTCATTTTACAGATTTGGAAACTGAGTCATCCCATGGGGGAGGGGTTTCCTTTGTAACAGTAGCCTTAAGGGGTGAACTGGAGAGGAGATTTCTCCTTTCTATTTCAGTTCCTGGGAATGGGGCAGCTGGGGTAATGAGAACCTTATGAGCAATGGGCTCAGGAAGGCAGGGCGGCTGTAGAGAGTCTACCCTGATCCTAAAAGTAGGCAGAATTAAGGTTGGGAGCTCTTGGGAATGGACCCAGGTTCTGAGGCTCCACCCTGGCAGCTCCCTCATCAGCCCACAGCACATTCTCTCATGCCTGGCACACCATCAACCTTCCCATCACCAGGGGTTGGCCGACTTGGCACAACAAGCCTTGCAGGCCCAGTGGGGTGAATCATGGAGCATGGGGCCCCAAAGCAGTCCCTAATTCCCACACTTAGGAAGTCAGAGTCCAGGATTCAAGTTTTGGCAAGGAAGGACTGAAAGGACAGGGGTCCAATCTTCTTCCTTCTCACTAAAGTGGGGGTAGGACAAGCTAAAGGCTCCCTAAGAGAGACCCTCTGTTTTCCCAGAAGCAACTTGAAAATTGATTAAAAAGGGAACCTTAAATTCACTGGAGAGAGACTCAGTAAATAGAAACAAGACTAATCATCCTATACAGAGAGTACAAAGCCACTTGACTTCTGGAAGCCGAACCCCAAAAGATTTAAGACTTCCCCTCTCTCTGAAGTCCCTTTTGCTTTCCCTTCCTGGAGGCTTTTCCTGTCTCCCTTGGGCCCTGAGAATGTTTCCCTTACCCCCATCACCTCCCACTGAGGCCTGGGGGAGTCCTGGCTCACTTCCCAGCATGAGTCTGACAGGCAGAGCTGGGCTGGGCCCCAGAGAAATGTGCTGCTTGTTGGGGCCTGCTTGAGGGATGAGGAGTCTAGTCTGCCCCCCTAAGCCACCCCCGCTTCTGGGATCCCCCAGTGGTACACCTGGGCCCCAGCCCCACCTAGTCCTGCACAAAGGCAGAGGCGCCCCACAACTCCCTCTTCAAAAAGCTCCTCTGGAGATTGGTGTCCCCTAGTCTGTTATTGCCCTTTTAAGAGCCTTCTTACTCTCACTTTGGGGGGTGGGGGGAGGACGTTGCTGCAGATTGGCTCTTGTTGCAGAAATACTGAAAGATCCAATAAGAAAGTATGGGATTTCAATTTCTAGCATCCCTACATCTAGGTCCTGAATATCTTCATCACTCAAGAAGTGGGATCCGAGGTAAGGGACCTCTGAGTCGAGATAAGACTCAGAGGACTTTTGGCTCAGGGGATGATTGTCTTCAAGACTAGAAGTACTCTTTGGGGTATTCTGATTGCTAATTTTATCAGCCCTATGTGATGTGAGTCCCCCTGGAGACCTCTCTATAGACAGCTGTACCAGGTAAGGAAGGAACAGCTCCTTCCCTGCTCCTCTCTATCCAAACCCATTTTCAGAAAGATCAGACAAAAAACCCCAGACCAAAACCACACTGTTATAAGACTGATACAAATAAATTTGCTTTCTCACAAATCATAGTTTTAGCATTTCAATAAAAAAATTAAGATCAGAAATTGTGTAATTTTCAAAGTTTTTCAAGGGTCAATGTTGAAAAATTATCCACATATATGTTTTGAAAATAAAAAGCTTTAATAAAATAAAATTGTTTTAAATGTATAATTTTAAACATCAACATCAGCTATGCTATGGAAAGTTGTATTTCAAGGGCTAGCAGCTGTCTGGCAGCAGCTATCTAAAATAATAACAGGAATAGCTGGCATTTATATAAGTGCTTTTAAGCTTTGCAAAACACTTTAAACATGTTATCTGATCCTTACAATAGCCATGCAAACAAAGTAGGTGCTAAGATTTTCCCCATTTTATGAATGAGGTCACTAAGGCTGCTCGGCATGTTTAAAAGGAAGATGTTAGAGAAAAGGGTTAACAGGAGATCATTATACACAGCAACAACAAGACTATCTGATGATCAATTCTGAAGGACATGGCTCTCTTCAACAATGAAATGTTTCAAACCACTTCCAATTGTTTAGGGATGAAGAAAGCCATATACACCCAGAGAGAGGGATATGAATATGCACCACAACATAACATTTTCCTGCTTTCTATTGATGTTTGCTTGCATTGTTTCCCTTCTCAGATTTTTTTTTTCTTGGAGATCTGACTTTTCTTGCACAGCAAGATAACTATAAAAATATGTATACACATATTCAATTTGTCAAGTATTTTAACATAATTAACATGTAGTAGACTTCTTCCCATCTAGGGAAGGGGTGGGGGCTAAAGGAGGAAAAATTTGTAACAGAAAGCTTTGCAAGGGTCAATGTTGAAAAATTACCCATACATATGTTTTGCAAATAAAAATCTTTAATTAAAAAGAGAGAGAGAGAGAGAAGGGTTAAAAAAGAAGCAAACATTGTCACAGAATCAGGTTTAGAGCTGGAAGGAAATTGAGAGACCACTGAAATCTCATCCCACCCTCATTTTACAGATGAAAATTGAGTACAGATCAGTTCAATGACTTCCCTAGTCTGAAGTGAGTTTCAAACTCTTGCTGATACCAATTCCAGGGCCCTATCCATTATGGCACACTTCCTCTTCATAGCATTTTCTGCAGACATATTAAGACAATCATGCATCTTTATGAAAGCAGCCTGGGATAATGATGGTTATGGTGATACAGATATTGCTTTGGCAATTTAAAATAGTACTATTCAGTGACAAGTAGAACTGAGTTTGCAAAACTAGAATAGTACTACTCGGAGACAAGTGGAAATGAGCTTGAATTCTATCTCTTAATATATTAGCTTTATGACCTTGGGCAAGTCATGTAAGCCTCAATTTCCTAATATGTAAAATGAAAATAATAATACTTGGAATACCTCTCTCCCTAGACTGTTGGAATGATCAATGAAATCTTATATATAAATCCCTTTGTAAATCTTAAAGTACCCATTAGTTGGTTGGTTTGGTCCAAGCTTATGATTTTAATGTGAGCACAACATCCACTAATGCAAATAAGCTATGTATCTGTCATTTAGAGTTTTAGAGAACTGTGTGGGGATGCTAGACATTGTGACCCAAGGTCACACAGCTGGGATATGTCAGGGGAAACCCATATATTCCTGATCCTAAAACTAGACTTCTAGCTACCATATCAAGCTACCTCTGTATTATTGTTGTTCTTGTTTTATTATTATTATTAGGGTAAGTTATGAAATGTAGTGTTAAATGCTTGTTGTCCTTGCTGCTTGGAAGACTGAGATCACAGCTGCAATAGAGTGAAAGTCAACTGGGTGACAGAACTGAGTGCAGTACCAATGTAGTGAGTCTCCTTCCTAGCATTGAGTCTGAAGTCAAATCTGATCTTAGACATTAATTGTGTGGCTCTGAGGCCATTACCTCAGCTTCCTTATCTATAAGAAGGGGATCATAATAGCACCTACCTTCCAGGGTTATTTTGAGGATCAAATAAGGCAATATTTGTAAAGTGCTTAGCATAGTGCTTGGTGCATAGTAAGCAATATAAAAATGCTTATTTCTTTCTCTCTCTTCCCTGCTCAGAGGAAGGTAGAAGAGGTCTAGCAGACTGATTAAGAAGGAAATAACTGATACAGATCAGAGAAAGCAACAATCTCCAATTGATAATTAGAAAAAGGATATGAACAGGCAATTTTCAGATGAAATTAAAACCATTTCTAGTCATATGAAAAGGTACTCTAAATCATTATTGACCAGAGAAATGCAAATTAAGACAACCATTACACACCTCATATTGACTGAAATGACAGGAAAAGATAATGACGAATGTTGGAGAAAACTGGGGGCAGTAATACGTTGTTGGTGGAGCTGTGAACTGATTCAACCACTCTGGAGAGCAATTTGTTACTATGCCTAAAAGATTATCAAACTATGCATACCCTTTGATCCAACAGTGTCTCTACTTAGTCTATATCTCAAAGAGATCTTAAAGGAGGGAATGGGACCCACATGTGCAAAAATGTTTGCAGCAGCCCTTTTTGTAGTGGCAAGAAACTGGAAACTGAGTGGCTGTCCATCAGGGAATGGCTGAATAAGTTATAGTATATGAATGTTATGGAATATTATTCTTCTATAAGAAATTATCAGAAGGATGATTTCAGAGAAGCCTGGAGAGACTTACATGAACTGGAAATGCTAAGGGAAATGAACAGAACCAAGAGACTATTGTACACGGCAACAACAATATTATACGATGATCAATTCTGATGGGTGTGACTCTTTCCAACAATGAGATGATTGAGGCCAGTTTCAGTGATCTTGCGATGAAGAGCCATTTACACCCAAAGAGAGGACTGTAGGAACTGAGTGTGGACCACAACATATTATTTTTACTCTTTTTGTTGTTTGCTTACATTTTGTTTTCTTTTTCATTTTTTTTCCATTTTTGGATCTGATTTTTCTTGTGCAGTATAATATTTATGGAAATATGTAAAGAGGAATTGCACATGTTTAACATATATTGGATCACTTCCCCACTGGGAGAGGGGGAGGAATGGAGAGAAAAAAATAGAACACAGAGTTTAGTAGGGGTGATGTCAAAAATTATCCATGTATATATTTTGAAAATAAAAAGTTGTAATTTAAAAAAAAAAGCCAAGGCAACAATCTAAGCTAAAGAAAAAGGAGGAGACTGAAAAATGGCAAATAACTGTAGAAGTCCAGAATTCCAGAACTGGAAGTGATCTCACAAATTATCCAGTCCAACTTTTACCTAAAGCATGAATCACTTAAAGAACAACCCTGACAAGTGGTTGTCAAGCCTCTACTTGAGCAGGTACAGAAATAGGGAGCTTGCTGCTTCATGAAGAAGACCATTCCATATGTGAATAGCTCTAATTGATAGAAAATTATTTATGTTAAGCTGCAATTTGGCTCATTGTAACTTCTATCCATAAACTCTAGCTCTGCCCCGTGGCTCCAAGAAAAATAAATCTAGTCTCTCTTCTGCAAGAGGACCTCTTAAATAATTGAAGACACCTGTCATGATTGAATTGCCTTCCAGTTGAAACATCCCTTAACCAGTTCCCTCAGCTATTCTTCATATGGCATGGAGTTCCATCATCTTTCTCTGGCCTCCCCCCAGTTTGTTAGTGTTCCTCTGAAAATGGAGTATACTTCAGGATTTAGTTCAGGGTATGAAAATCACCTCCTTTTTTCCCCCTGAATACTTTAACTCCATTAAAGAAGCTTAAGATTGCATTAGCCTTTCTGTCAGCCACATCACATTGTGAATTTTAAGTCAGCTAAAGCATTCAAGTTTTCTTTTGTGAACTATGAATAGTTCAGAATCATATTTGTTTATGTCCAATGTGTATAGTATGGTAAGCATTTATTTAATAAATGCTGACTTAATGAAATGTGAATTTAGCCACATCTCCCCTGTTCCATATTGATACAGTTGATTTTTTTGAATCAATGTGCAGAACTTTGTTTATATCATATAAAGTTTCATCTTTCTAGATTTTGTCCTTTATTCCATTCGATTTTGGGCCTTCTTGCCACCAAATGCATTATTTAGCGCCCTCAGTTTCTTGCTATCTTCAAATTTGGATGAGTTTGGTGTCGATGTTTGGGTAGATGTTAAAAATGTTGAACAGATCATAACAGAGAACTGACTTGTCTCCAGGGTGGTAGTAATCCATTAATTGACACTCTTCTAGTATAAGTACCCCAAGGCTAGTATGATTTTGTTAAATGTTTTACTAAAATCCAGACATATAATACATATAACATTCCTCTGATTTTTGGCATGGACTAAAAAGCCACTTAAAATGGAAATGAGATTAATCTGGCATGAATTGTTTTTGGTCAGCCCCTGGTGGATCCTAGTAAGTAATACTTTCCTTTCTAAGTATTCAAAAATTATTATACAATCCCTTCTAGAAATATGCCTGGAATCCACCTCAGGTGTACTAATCTGTAATTTATTGACTTTATTTTTTTTTCCCTTTTAAAAAATCAAGAAGGGCAACCAGGTGATACAATGGTTAGTGCTCTGGGCCTGGAGTCAGGAAGACTCATTTTTATGAGTTCAAATCCAGCTCCAGATATTTATTAGCTGTGTGACCCTGAGCAAGTCACTTAACCCACTTAAATCTGTAAAATGAGCCAGAAAAGGAAAGGACAAACCATTCCAAGAAAACTCCAAAAGGGTCACACAAAGAGTCAGGCATGGTTGAAAAATGACTTTGCAACAAAATCAAGAAAATATCTTTAAGGTACATCAAGGGAGCTTGTGTATAAAGGACTGATCTAAAGTGAGGAAGGCATGAGTTTGAATCCTCAGATAATTAGTCGCTTACTTGCTATTAAGAATATGAAGCAGTATTGAAACTCAAAATCTTTCTGACTCCAAGTCACACATTTTATCTACTTTGCTACCCATCTGTGTGTGTATATATATATATATATATATGCATATATATTTAAATAATCTATGTAAAATGTTTTGAAATCTAAATGTTAACTATAATTATTATTTTTTAAAAAATCAATACAATATTGGGGAAGCTAGATGGTGCAGTGGATAGACTATTAGCCCAGAAGTCAGGAATCTGGTCTCAGACACTTAACACTTCCTAGCTATGTGACCCTGGGCAAGTCACTTAACCCCAATTGCCTCAGCAAAAAAAAAAAAGAAAAAGAAAGAAAGAAAGAAAGGAAGAAAGAAAAGAAAAGAAAAAGAAAAAAATCAATACAATATCTACAAATTGTGTCATAACATTTAATACTACAAGGAATCATTTAGTCCAACTCTCTCATTTTACAAATGAGGAAACTCAATTGTAATACATGGAGAGATGATCTTACAAATCAGGAAACAGCAGAGCAGAATTAGAATTCACATCTCCCAATTCCAAACCAAGTGCTTTTTCTCCACTATACTACAATCCATTAAGATCTCTGCCATGCTACACCCTAAATTTTTTTTTCTTTCTTTTTTTTTAAATTTTATTTGCATAACATATGTGTGGGTAATTCTTCAACAATAACCCTTACATAGCTTTCCGTTACAAATTTTTCCCCCAACTCCCCACCCCTCCCCTAGATGGCAGGATATCCACTACATGTTAATTATGTTAAAATATTGGTAAATCGAATATATGTATACATATTTCCAAACTTGTCATTGTTGTGCAAGAAAAATCTTGTCTACACAAACGATATATCAGATAAAGGAAACACAATGTAAGCAAACATCAATCAAGGAGTATGAGAATGTTATGTTGTGGTCCACATTTCACATCCCTCTCTCTGGGTGTATATGGCTTTCTTCAGTGAACAATTGGAGGTGGTTTGAAACATTTCATTGTTGAAGAGAGCCATGTCCATCAGAATTGATCGTCATATAGTACTGTTGTTGCCGTGTATAATGATCTCCTGGTTCTGCTCATTTCACTCAGCATCAGTTCATGTAAGTCTCTCCAGGCCTCTCTGAAATCATCTTGCTGGTCATTTCTTACGGAACAATAATATTCCATAACATTCATATACCATAATTTATTCAGCCATTCTCCAATTGAAGGGCATCTATTCAATTTCCAGTTTCTAGCCACCACAAAAAGGGCTGCCACAAACATTCTTGCACATGTGGGGCCTTTTCCTTCCTTTATGATTTCTTTGGGATATAAGCCCAATAGAAATGCTGCTGGGTCAAAGGGTATGCACAGTTTGATAACTTTTTGAGCATAGCTCCAAATTGTTCTCCAGAATGGCTGTATCCGTTCACAGCTCCACCAACAATGCATCAGTGTCCCAGCCCTCCCACATCCCCTCCAACATTCATCATTAACTTTTCCTGTCATTTTAGCCAATCTGACAGGTGTGAAGTGGTATCTCAGGGTTGTCTTGATTTGCATTTCTCTGATCAATAGTGATTTGGAGCACCTTTTCATATGACTATAAATAGTTTTAATTTCATCCTCTGAAAATTGTCTGTTCATATCCTTTGACCATTTATTGATTGGAGAATGGCTTGAATTTTTATAAATATGAGACAATTCTCTGTATATTTTAGAGATGAGACCTTTATCAGAACCCTTAAATGTAAAGATGATTTCCCAATTTATTGCTTCCCTCCTAATCTTGACTGCATTGGCTTTGTTTGTACAAAAACTTTTTAACTTAATATAGTCAAAGTTATCTATCTGGTTTTCAATTAAGAGTTCCAGTTCTTCTTTGGACATAAATTTATTCCATCTCCATAGGTCTGAGAGGTAAACTATATTACATTGCTCTAATTTACTTATAGTATCACTCTTTATATCCAGATCATGAACCCATTTAGATCTTATCTTGGTATGTGGTGTTAGATGTGGGTCAAGCCCTAATTTCTTCCACACTAGTTTCCAGTTTTCCCAGCAGTTTTGCTACACCCTAAATTAAGATCTTGTTTTTTGATGCTTCCAAAGAATATTATACCTTTACTGAATTCTTTGTTGTTCTGAACACAAAATTGCTTCATCTAGCAGAGAGCTCCCTTAATTTCTTATTTGCCATTATTGACAATGTCCATTCTTTCTGCCAACACTCTAGTTTGGCCTCTGCACTATTTTAATAGCTGAGTAATTAGACCCCCCCACATTTAGCCTCTTCTCCCCCTAATCCATTTTACAGACCAATCACTGCCAGATTAATATTCTAAAGCATATCTCTCATCACATCACTCATCTGCTCAAAAATAACCTCAATGTATCTACAGAAAGAAGTTTGAGCTTTTCAACCCCCCATTCAAGTTCCTCCATAATGTAACTCCAAACTCTCTTTCCAGCCTAACTACCCTCAAGATTCCAGCTAAATTGGACTGTTCCTTCTTCCCTGGACACTACCTATATTTTCCTGCCTCAAATCTATACTTAAGGCTTCAGACACTGTTCCTATCTTCATGATCCCTCCAAGAACAGTGCAAGGATTTCACAATCTCTTCGTTCTTCCAGGACTCTGAAATGAAATTTGTCTAAGTCAAGCGTCACCTACATTCAGCTACCAATTCACCCTTAACTATGTTTGTTCTGCCCTTCCTAATCTGAAGAGCATTCTCCTTGACAGAGAAAATAGAAACAAAATATTAACTAGTAATTGTTTTGTTGGCAGAAGTAGTGGACCTACCCTTACTTGTTCCTTTTCTTGCATCAAATATATCTTTTAATAGCCTGTTTTGTCATACTTTACATATTTCTAAAACCTCAGCTCACCACGGATTTAGCCTTCCTAACTTTATTCTATTTGGTCCATACAGATCCTTTTGGTTTTCTCTGGTTATTATGTGCCCTGCTTCCTTTTTATTTATTTATTTATTGACATGTCCATTTTGAATCTAAGTTTATGGAAGAGTTCTATGAGATTACCCTGTTTTCTCTAGAAGTTTTTAAATGAATGAATGAAATAATATGCATTTTTAAAATTTATATGAGGATCACTAGGGATACACATAGAGAAAAGTCAATACAGAGTATACCCTCAAGGAACTTATATTCAAACTGAGATTATAGTCAAAGGGGAGTAATGGTCTACTAAGAGACCTTTTGGTTGGTAAAATTATGTGAAGTCGATTGACCCCATCCAGGAACAATGGCAGAGTTGATTTGATCATGATTCATAAGTCAAGAATTGTGGGGAGAAAAGAAAGGGTCCCTGTTAGAGGGTCAGATAGCTAATGAGGAAAAGGCTGAACAGTCTAGAGTGAAGTAAAGGACTGTGAGAGCTCTTCTTTAAATAATGGTGTAAAGAGAGCTTTCGAGCATGTCTAGTTCATTGATCATGGGAACACTCCTAAGGGGGCTTTCCTGACCATGCCCAATCTCCTAAAATGGAAACACTTTTCACCACATGGGTGGATAAAAGCTCTTTTGATTGGCAGCTTAGTATCTTTAAAACTGGCAAAATTGAGAAAATAACCATTTCTGTATCCCTTTCTGGCTCATGAACTTTTCTGTTCTCTCTTTCCAACTGTGGGAACCATGAACTGAACTGGAAAAAGGGGAAGGACTTCCTCCTCTCCCTCTTCCTCTCTTTTATTTCAGTTCCAAAAAATAGGTTGGGGTATTTGTCTTGTTCTGGTTCATTTGTCCTTCTCAAGTTAAGATTAGTTGATCAATAAACATTTATCTACTATGTGCTAGGCACTATGCTAAGCCCTAGAGATACAAAAAGGAGCAAAAACAAGTCCCTGCTCTACAGGAGTTTACAATTTAAGGGAGAAGACAGAAAGCAAACAAATATGAACAAATAAGCTATATACAGGATAAATAGGAAATGATTAAGCAAAGGAAGGAACTAGAATCAAGAAGGCTTGGAAAAGGCTTCCTGTAGGAGATGGGTGGCAGTAGAGATTTCTTTCAGACCAAGAATTTGAAGCCAGGATTCCTGGTGGGATAAAGTAGCCAGTCAGTACAGCAGGGAAACCTTAAGAAGTCAAGGATCCTGGATTCAAGCCCAAGGGGAATTTTGGACTTGGAAATGGGACTGTGTGCTTGGACCTTAATCCCTTTGCCCTGTTCAGAAACTGAGATGATACAGGGTAATTATGTCCTCCACCTGCTAAGAGGTTGGGGAAGTAAATTTGTATATTTGTGATTATATCTTGTTTTTCTGAATTCAATAGTATTTTATTCCAATTACATGCAAAGATGGTTTTCAGTGTTCATTTTTGTAAGAGTTTTAGTTCTAATTTTTTTTCTCCCTGCCTTCTTTATCTTCAAGAAAGCAAGCAATCTGATATAGTTTATACATATACAATCATTTAAAAAATATTTCCATATTAATCATGTTGTGAAAGAAAAATAAGAATAAAAGGGAAAAGAAAAAACAAAAAAAGTGAAAATACTATGCTTTGAACCACATTCAGTATCCATAGTTCTCCCTCTGAATGAAGATGACATTTTCCAACCCATACCTATTGGAATTGTCTTGGTTCAATCGATTACTGAGAAGAGCCAAATCCATCATAGTTGATCATCACATAATCTTGCTGTTACTGTCTAACATGTTCTCCAATTCATGTAAGTCTTCCCAGGCTTTTCTGAAATCATCCTGCTCGTCATTTCTAATAGAATTCTATTACATTCCTATGCCTTAATTTATTCAGCCATTCTCCAATTGATAGGTGTCCACTCATTTTCCAATGCCATAAAAAGAGCTGCTACATTTTTGTCCATGTGGATCCTTTCCTCTATTTTATGATCTCTTTAGGATATAAACCCATTAATGAGACTCCTGTTATCAAAAGGTATTCACAGTTTGGGCATAATTCTAAATTGCTCTCCAGAATGACTTGGATGAGTTCACAACTCCGCCAACACTATCTTAATATCCCAGTTTTCCCACATCCCTTTCTATATTCATCATTATCTTTTCCTATTATTCCAGATGATCTGGTGTGAGATGGTACCTCAGAGTTATTTTAATTATCAATAGTGATTTAGAACATTTCTGATTATAACTTTTGAAGTAAATATGCCTTTGCAAAAACTAATCTGTGAGTGAATAAATAGAACTAATGGACAGGATCCTGCTATACTTAGAGACTGGGGAGGGGGAGACTAGAGCTGGTGGCAGAGAGCCTAGTCCCTCCCCAAATTCTCTTAGGATATCCTGGAGGAAGAGGTAAAATGTAATACACCTGGCCTCTTAAATAATAATGGCCAAGGTCAGTAGCAAATGTTACAGTGGTTTGGGAGAAGCAGTTACAAAGGAGAAGGAGGAGAAGAAAGGGGAAGAGAAGGAGGAAGAAGGAAAGAGGAGGAAGAAGAAAGGAGGAGGAAGAAGAAGGAAGAGGAGGAAAAGAAGAAGAAAAAGAAGAGGAAGGATAAAAAGAAAAAAGAGGAGGAGGAGAAGAAAGAGAAGGAGGAGGAGGAGAAAAAGAAGGAAAAGGAGAAGAAAGAAGAAGAAGGAAGAAAGAGGAAGAAGAAAGGAGGAGTAGTAGAAGAAGAATAAAAAGAAGAAGAAAGAAGCAGGAAAAGAAGAAGGAGGAGGAGGAGGAAGTGGAAGAGGAGAAAGAAGAGAAGGAGGAGGAAGAGGAGAAAAAGAAGAAAAAGAAGGAGGAGGAGAAGGAAAAGGAGAAAAAGGAGGAGGAGAAAAAGAAGAAAGAGGAGAAGAAGAAAAAGAGGAAGAAGATGATGAAGAAGAAGAAGTAGCTACTGTAGAGAGTAAAATATCTTTTATTCTGTGTTGGGATTTTAGTAAAAGGAAAGATCCATGAAGGCAGGAACTGTTCCTTTTCATCTTTTGTGTCCCTAATGCTTCATAAAAAGTCAGTGTTTAATAAATTCTGGTTTAATTGAATTGTTGATCATTCAAAATATCATCAGAATTTAATTCTTGATAAGCTCTCACATTCCCCTTGAGCTAGCTTTCCTTCTAGAGTGTATGGCCTTGGTATTGCCCTCTCTTTATTCTGGCCTTTTTTGAATTCTTCTTCGCCAAGATCTGACTCCTCCTCTGCCTCTACCCCCACTTTTGGGTATGGCAAATTCCAAAGTGACATGGTCATATTCTCCCAGAGCTCCCATTCTAATTCATGAACCAATCCTTCCTTGGTAGTAAGAATTGGGTAACAAATAGCTGTTCCCTTCTTCCTTTTGGTGGCTAAAACTATCAAAAAGGCAAGGCTCTAATGTATGCTTCTAGAAGACATCTGGGTCTCCCATCACTATCATTAATTAGTACAATATTAGAGTTAAAGATGCCCAGAGGTTATGTAGTCTAACCTGAACACAAATGGGAATCCTGTCTATAATATTCCAGAGAATTGTGTCCAATCCAGCATCTGCTTGAAGACCTCCACCGTGTAGCAATGCACTCCCTCTAGAGAAAGCCCATTCCACTTCCAGGCAGATCTAATTATTAAGATTTTTTTTCCTGACATGGGACTAAATCTGACTGTACCTTCCACCCCTTCTTCCTAATTCTTTACTCTGGGGACAAACCTAATTCTTCTTCCACATGAAAGCTCATATACTTGACAATCTAGGTCCTATCCCTTCCCACCAGTGTTCCCTTTATATATGTGATTCTTCACCTCTCAGTTCTGAGCATTTTTCACTGACAGTCCTCCATGCTTGGAATGCTCTTTGTCCTTTCTCTCTCCTGGATTCCCTGGCTTTCTTCAAGTGCCAATTAAAATCCCACCTTCTGCAAGAAGCCTTTTCCAACTCACCTTAACCTCTATGACTTCCCTTTTGAGATTTCCTGCAATTTATCCTATTAATGTCTTCTTTGCACAAATTGTTTACATGTTGCCTTCCTCATTAGACACTGAGCTCCATGAGGGCAGGGAATATTTTTGTCTGCCTTTGTATCCCTAGTGCTCAGCATGGCATCTGGCACATAGTAGGTCCTTAATAAAAATGCCTGATGATTAATTAAAAGTTCCAAATTCCTCAAGCTGATCTTTCTATGATATCATCTCCAATCTTCTCATCATACTGTTCCAATTTGCCAAAGGCCTTCCTAAAACATGCTTCCCACAAATGAATAGTATTCTCCAAATGCTGTCTAATCCAGGCAGAGTATCATGAAATTGTCTCTTCCCTTGTTCTGGACACTATGCCTCTGTTAATATAGCATAAGATGTCATCAGTTTTTTATTGTTGTTATTAGCCATACCCCACTGTTGACTCACTAAGCTTACCACCAACTAAAACACTCAAGTCTTTTTCATGTGAGCTGTAAAATTACTTGCCCAACTCTAGTTTACTATCAGTGCTCTTTCTATTCTGAGCCAGCATTTAAGCTTATTTTGAGTTTTAATGTTTCTGATGCCATTTTTTTTCAGGACTAAATTCACTCTCAGTCACCTGTCTTTCCTTGAATCTTCCCTATAAGTCTTTTTAAAAATCTCAGTGGGTCAATGAGTATCCTATTCATCCACAGTATTCTCAGTAAATAGCACCTCTTTTCCTTTCTCACTGAAGTAATTTGAGTTCATCAGAATATTGTTCCCGAGAGCATTCCATTCCTCTGGTTTTGACTTTATAAGTAGAATTTTTAGGTTGTTGGATCCCATCCATTTTTTCCTCTGGATTCTTTGAAATTTGTTCTAATATTTAAATTAGACTATTTCAACTTTTCTTCCCCTTATCTATTATACATTCCAGGATGGACCATGCTACTTCTTTCAACTTTTGAAGGATTACATTATTTTAAAATAAGTCAAGATTTCAACTCCTTAGCTTTTAGCAAAAAGAAGGCTCTATTATTGTTTGTCCTTTGTTTTCCAAGAGGACCAATGCCGTCATAGGGTGATGTCTTGACTTGCACATGAACTGAATTCAAGCAAAGCAGAGTTGTGCAACGCAATCAACCTCACTTTCTCTTCCTGAGTCATTGAGGTCCAATGGCAGGAAAAAAATCAAGATGACTAGCTATATAGTCTGGGATACAATGGATGATGTTGGTATCTTCCAAAAGTACCCAAGTTCTAAGTGCTCCACAGTGCCTGCTTCAACTGCCTTCCTGGCAGTTGGAACAAATCACTCTTATCTGCCTATTTTGCCACAGGAAATCTTCATATTTTGAGGGGTAGATATCTCCCTAACTCACCAATGTATTTGAAGTCTGTCAGTTATCCTCAATCTTAGCCCATCTGCAGAGACGGTTTTATTACAAGGAGCCACACATGAGAGTTGAGTGAAAGGTGGACCCCAAAGACAGGTGAGAAAGTGAAGTTCATAGAGTCTTACAGGAGCTTAGATCTAGACTATACATCCCAAATTCCCTCAGCTGATCTTTCTATGATATCTTCTCCTATCTTCTCATCTTAATGTTCCAATTTGCTAAAGGCCTTTCTAAAACATGCTGCCCACAACTGAATAGAATGTACCAAGTGCTGTCTAACCCAGACAAAGTACTGTGGAATCATTATTTCCTTCTGCTAGGAAATTCTAGATGATTTCATCTTAATTTTACAATTGAAGAAAATCAAGCTAAGAGAGATAGTATAACTTACAGTTACATGGAGAGTAAATGTCAGTCAAAATGTGAAGCCAGGCTCATTGATTACAAATTCATTACATAAAATTGTGTTTTGTAGTCTTCTATCATTAAGGGATCATGTTTTTGTGTCATTTGCAATCCATTTCCTGAAGACTTCCTCCTTGATTTATGTCTTCTTTCTAGTTAGGTAGTTCATATCACATACTTTTGCCATGTTGCTTCATTTTATTCTTCATTCATCTAAATGTTTTCCACCAGTTGTGGATGGATCCAACCATTCTGAAGAGCAATTTGGAATTATGTCCAAAGGATTGTCAAACTGTGCATGCCCTTTGATCCAGTAGTGTCTATTGGGCCTGTATGCCAGAGATCATGAAGGAGGGAAAAGGACCCACATGTGCAAAACTGTTTGTGGCAGCCCTTTTTGTAGTGGCAAAAAACTGGAAACTAAGTGGACGCCCATCAGTTGGAGAATGGTTGAATAAGTTACGGTATATGAATGTTATGGAATATTATTGTTCTAAGCTTTGTAAGAGTCATTGTTGAAGAATTACCCATACATATGTTTTGCAATGAAAAAGCTTTAATAAAAAAAAGAAAAGAAATAAGGGAGTGGGTCTGATAATTATTTCATGTATGTTTTCAAGTTCTTTGGATATCTTCTTTAAATGGTTTTTTTGAAAGTATAAAGAAGGTATAAAATATATAATAAATGAATGTAAACCATAAAAAAGGAATATTATTGTTCTGTAAGAAACGACCAGCAGGATGATTTCAGAGAGGTCTGGAGAGACTTGCATGAACTGATGCTGAGTGAAGCGAGCAGAACCAGGAGATCATTACATAAAGCAACAAGATTACATGATGATCAATTCTAATGGACATGGCTCTTTTCAACAATGAGATGATTCAGGCCAGTTCCATTGATCTTGTGATAATAAAAGCCATCTATACCCAGAGAGGACAATGGGAACTGAGGGTGGATCACAACATAACATTTTCACTCTTTTTATTGTGGTTTGCTTGAATTTTTATTTTCTCATTTTTTTCCCTTTTTGATCTGATTTTTCTTGTGCAGCAAGATAATTGTATAATTATGTGTACCTATATTGGGTTTAACATATATTGGATTACTTGCCATTTAGAGGAGTGGATGGGGGTGGGGGAAAGGAGGGGAAATTGGAACACAAGGTTTTTCAAGAGACAATGTTGAAAAATGATCCATGCATATGTTTTGAAAATAAAAAACTTCAATTAAAAAATGTTTTCCACCATGTTTCTCCCCATCCAGCTTATGAATTCCTTCACATGATTATAATTTCTTTTTTAAAATAGCATTTTATTTTTCCAGATACACGCAAAGATAGTTTTTAACATTCATCTTTGCAAAACCTCGTGTTCCAAATTTTTCTCCCTCTCTACCTCACTCCCCATCCCCAAGACAGAAAACAATGCTACTATAGTTTTTTGAGAGTCAGCATTCAAAGGGTATTGGAACCAGAATCAGAAAGACCTGAATTTAAATCCCACCTCAGACATGACCCTGAGTAAATTGTTAAAAATCTTCGGTGCCCCTGTTTCCTCATCTGTAAAATAAGAGGGTTGGATTGAATGGCTTCTAAAGTCTTTTCTATATCTCTAAAGCTCTAAATCTATAATGCTCTAACAAAGCTACTTTACCTCCCCCACAGGGATTCTTCACTTTTTTGTTCTTCTGTGGAGTCTTTGAGAGTCTAATAAAAGCCTACAGATCTCTTCTCAGAAAGAAAAATTTTCAAATTCATAAAATAAAATATGTAAAATTATAAAGGAAACAATTATGTTGAAATATACTCATCAAAATTAAAAACACACACAAGAAGTTCACAGATTCCAAGTAAAGAACCCCAACTAAAATATTCAATTTGAATTAGTTCTGTTCTCTCATAGCTATATATTCCAGCTATGGATCACATCTCAGCCAGTTTCAGTTCCATCTATCAGGTTGAATTCACCTACTTGCTTTAAGCTCTATAATTCACCAGAAGTGGGTAGTGAGTGTCAGGTCTCAGGAGGCTCTCCATCATGTCCCAGGTTCATACCTAGTGTGAACAATAGACGTTCCCATTCTGTTTATTAGGTTCATATATGACCACCTTGGCATTCCTCAGCAAGAAGTCCAACCACTGTTACTTCTTCCTCTCATCAGCATTATCTGACTTAGCACTTGGTGACCCTTTCACATCCTCATCATTGTTCTTTGAAGAATGAAAAGCTTCTCCTTTTTTAAAAGGTCCTGTTCCATCCTCTGTGTGACAAGAACCCCAAATCCATTACATGGCTCCAGAAGTTTTTTTCCTTTCTTCTTTGTAGCAAATTATTTTACTCTCTATCTACCTGACATTAGTAAATTTTCCTTTCTTACTCTAGATTATTTTCCTTCTTTTTCCATCCTGGAAGCATGAACATTTTATTCTCCCTAATAACCTGAAGAATAGAAAAATATTCTTCTTCTCTTTTTCTCCTCCACCAAAAAGATCAACATGCACTTCATTCTAAATAGTTGCTACTTGACAATGTCAGCAACACAAACAGCAAACCTTGCAAGTCACTACAAAAATCCCCCTATCCACCATTGTCTTTGTAAGTAGGGCTTTTCTGTCATTTTTGTGACTTACTAAGTCACTTGTTTGCCCTACTTGTTCACTTGAATTGGAGGCTCTCATGCTTCCTGGGGGGGCTGCATTATTTAGAGTGGTCTTCCTACCTTTTTTCTGGAGTTGTCCCAACTTTATCCAGATATGAGGCTACTTGTTCATTTATTGAGCAATTAGCAGACTCTTGGCAATTTCCTAAGACAAACAGGAGATGCCCTTAGCTATTTTGTGTGAGGTCTCACATAAAAAGTTCAACTTTTAGCTGATCAGACATGATTGATCATCTAGAAGTTGAACTTTTTACATGAGACCTCACACACAATAGCTAAGGGCACCTGCTGTTTGCTAAATGTCCATTATGAGGCAGTCACTATGCTAGGTGAGGGGACAGAAAGACAATTGAACAGTACTTGCTCTCAAGGAACAAGTTAGGGGGAATAACATTGACCTCCTGCCCTTCTTTGCTTTCCTAAAGTCTTCTAAAGAAGTTTTATAATATATATCAGGAACCCATCATCTTGTTTCTCTCATCTGATTGGACTGTTTGTTATATACTTCTCTGATTACATCATTTCTATTTCTCTCAATTTTTATTCACTTAGACTCCAACATGCTTCTCTCATCAGTCAAAAAAGTATTTACCTTAATAAGCATCTATTATATGCCAGACCATATGCTAAATGCTGAGGATACAAAGAAAGACAAAAACATAATTCCTGCTCTTAAAGAACTCACAGCCTGAAGGGGGTTTCAAAGATGTCCACTTATTATAACAATAATAGTTCACATTTATAAAGTATTTTCCTCACCATCCTATAAAGTAAAGAAGCATTATTGTTTTCATTTTACAAATTAGAGAGGTTAAATGATTTATTCAAGAAACATAGCCAGTAAATGTCAAAGCCAGAGTTTATTTTAATATAGATCTCAACTCCCAGTTCAGTGTTCTCCCCATTCTACCGTGTCACTTTCATATATATATAAGGCATTCCAAATGTCTTAGTGCTTTAATTGCTTTAATTGCTTAAATTAGCCTCCTATCTGATTTCCTCATCTCCAGTTTAACCACCACCTTCAGATCTTTGTACACACTGATCATGTTATTCCTTAGTTCAAAAACTTTCTGTAGTTCCTGATTGTGGTTCTTAAACTGTGGTTCATGACCCCATATGGGAGCTCATAACTGAATGTGGGAATCATGAAATTATGACTTATTATCAGTTAATGTTTGATTTGTATACCTGTTTTATATACCTATATAGTTGGGCTCTTATAAAAATTTCTCAGAGGGAAAGGGGTTAAGAGTGGAAAAAATTTAAGAATACCTGGACTAGAGGATAAAATCTGGACTCTTCAGTTTGCTGTTCAAAGTCTAATCTATGATTCCAATCTATCTTTCTGGCTTTATTTTCCATTGTTTTCCATTATATGTGTTATTTATCAGTAATATGGATATTTAAATGAAACAGCTCTGATAGAAAGTTTGGCAAAGTAATACTATCTATGAAGGTGTCCCAAAAGCCTAGATTTTATCCTCTAGGAAGGGTTTTGAACTAGGGAGTAACATGATCAGTGCTGGCTACTGTGTGTAAAATGGGCTGGAGGTGGTGGGGAGACTAGAGATGAGAAAACCAGATTGGAAGCTATGTAATAATACAAATCACAAGGTCATTGTATTCAGAACAAGGTCACCTAGTTCAGCTAATTCAGGATTACATGGTATTAAGTACCTGAACTGGATTGTTAGAGGAACTGGAAAAATGGAGTAGGTATGTAAGATTTTGCAGAGGCAGGAATAACAGGATCTGATATGAATCAAAAGTTGAATCAAAGATTGTTTTAACATTTTTAGCCAGCCCCTAATCTCTCTCCTAACCTCACATCTCCCACTGTTTACTGGATTTCTTGAAAAGGATGTTCCAAGAATATCTTAAATTCATTGTGACCAAAACAGATCTTTTTTATACTTTCCTTCAAACCTTCTGTTCTTCTGAACTTCCCCAAAACTGTCAAGAGTATCACCATCCTCTCAGTTACCTAGGCTCTCGACCTTTTCTCCACACTGTTTCTCATCTCTCATGTCCAATCTGTTTCAAAGTCCATTTTCACCTTTGTAACATCTCTCATACAATCTCATTCCCCTTCTCTCCTCTGTCACTACCATTGCCCTGGTACAGATCATCATCACCTTATGGTGATGAACCATTATAATGTCTTCCTGCTCCTCAAGTCTCTTCTCTCAAGAATAGTCCACCCTTCACTTGTCTGTGAAATTGATCTTCTTAAAAATGAAGATTCTCTCCCTCTTTCCTTCCCTTCTTCCCTGTCTCCCTCCCTCCCTCCCTCCCCCCCCCCACACTTTCCCATTTCTCTTCTCCAATAAATTTCTGGGATTCCCTATTGCCACCAGAATCACTGTTTGTTGTTCGAAGCCCTTTTCTTAACCTTTGATACAATCTTCTTATATCTTACTCACTCCAAGTACTATGTGGTTCAGTGATACTGGTTTCTAGATTTTCCTTGAATAAAACATTCCCATTTCCTGACTGGACGTTTTTCCCTGCTGTTAATCTTGTCTGAAATTCTCTTCCTTCACATTTCTATCTCTTAGTTTCCTTCAAGTTCCAGCAAAAACACTTCTTCAAGAGACCTTCCTGATTCCCTTTAAATTCTAATTCCTTCCCTCTATTGATTACTTTAGGAAAGGAATATATAAGCTGTTTGTACACAGTTGCAAGAATATTGTCTTTGCCACTGAACTACGAGCTTTGCCTTTTGTTTTGTATTCCCAGTGCTTATCATACTGGCACTTAAATGCTTGTTGAAAATGACCATTAGCAGTAATGTTTACTACAGAAAACCTACTATGTGGCAACTACTTTCCTAAATTCATGACTACAAAGATCATATGGCTTCCTGAAGAAGCTTGCTGGCACTAAAGAGAGAAGCACCGAGGAGAGAAGACATGATAATGTTAGCAACTGCACAAGGCATCTTAAGCTCAATGTGTCTAAAATGGAACTTTGTATTTTCCCCTAAATCCTCTCTTCTTCCTAATTTCTTTACATCTATTGAAATTACCACCAATCTTCCCATCATTCACAGCTCTTCACCTACTCTCCCCCTCCCCATTCTAACCAATTGCCAAATCATGTCCATTCTTCTTCAATATCTGTCATATCTGTCCTCTTTTCTCCATTCATTCATATAGCTACTACCTTCATTTAAGCTCTCATTATTTCTTGCTTGGATTATTGCAATAGCCTAATAAATAATCTCTATGTCTCTAGCCTTTTCTTTTTTCAATCTATCTCCTATATAGATGTCAAACTGATATTCCTGAAACATCCTACTTACCTGCTGCTGCCCTCAAGAATTTTCAGTGGCTCTCTATTGCCTATTGAATAAAGTAAAAATTCCCCTCTCTGGTATTTAAAGCCCTCTACAATTCTAGCCCATCTATGATATGTAATCTATGATTTATCTCACATTACTTCTTCTCTCACATTTTACATCCTGCATAAACAAGTCTACTTACTAATCTCTAAATGTCCCAATCCATCTCTTGCTATAGTGAATAGATGGGTCAGAATGACCTAGGTTCAGTGCTTTCTCTGATACATGGTGGCACTAAGTATCAGAACACTCGCTGATCTACATGAGTGTGTATGGGGAATAGATTGCTTTCCCATGAGTTCTCTACATAGATGGAATCACAGATTTGGTCCAATAAACTCAGTAACACTTGAAAACGAATTTGTATTTTACTAATCATAACAGCATCTATAAATAGCTAAAAATAGCAATGTATATTTGTGTGAGACATATTAATTATTCAGTTTCCAGAATGCTTTCTCTGATACCTCTCAATGAGCCAGGGGTGACCCTAGGTTCACAAAGGCTATGCTAATGGAGTGCAAGCCCTAGCAGGTTCTTCCTGGCTAGAAAAGTTCAAGTGTAGATCTAGCAGCAGACTATATCTACTTTCCAAGGGCCAGCTTAGCTAAGGATGGCTAGAATTGTCATCAAGCCACTTGGTGATGAATCCTTGGCTATGGAAACCTAGGAAACAAAGCAAAAAATGGACCACTATCCTACTTAGCTTCCTGATGCGGTGGTGGAAAAGTGGGTAGAAGGTGCTAAAAATCATGAATTTTTTAAAGATTGTTTAACAGTATTAACAGTACTCCAAACATGAGATCCTTATCTAGTTAACGAGTAGACATGCTACTGGAAGAAATACATCTTATCTATCCCAACATATTTAGAATAAATGAAACTGGAAGATAAAAGAAAGTTGCCACTTAATGGATGACTCACAGGTTGCCCTTGGAGATTCATAAAAAGGAACTTGTGGGGATGGTTTTATTCTTCATCTGAAGCCAACAAGAAACATCATTTCATGTGATATTTTCAATGCTCATGTTAAGACTGTAAAAAGATCCAAAAAAAGATATTTGGAGCTTGTTCTCCAACCATCTGTTGCAGAGGATACAAAATAAAACAAGTTATATGAAGAACTTAATGAGACCCTCAAATTAAATCAACATATATTTGGTGTTGTTGAGTTGTTTTTAAATTGTGGCCAATTCTTTGTGATCCTATTTTGGGTTTTGTTGGCAAAGCTACTGGAATAGTTTGCCATTTCTTTCCACAAGTTATTTTACAGAGGAATAACTGAGGCAAACAGCTAAATGACTTGGCTGGGGTCGAACAGTTAATATTTGTATTAATAGCTAATAAGGTATCTGAGGCATGATTTGAACTCACTAAAATTAGCTTTCCCAACTCTAGAACCAGAGCTCTTATCCATTTAGCCACCAAATTGCATTGGTGACTTTAATGAAAAGTTGGTCATAAGGGAAAAGAGATAGACATATACACACATATTTATGTTTTTATTTGTATGTATGGGCATAGATAGTAAAACATAATTGAGGTATAAAAAAAGGAGAGAGGCCAAAAGACCATAAAAAAGATCATGTCTATAAATCAAGGCTACTTTCTTCAAGAAGGGGGTTGGGATACCATGAACATGATTAGCACCAAATAAAATAGCCAAAAATTGAAATTAATTGGATTCTAAAAGACAGGCAATACTTTTACTGCTGTTAAGAATCATGTTCAAATTAGTTGTTTGTGCAGGTAATTATTGTTTTATAAAACTAGACAATTCAAGTATTTTAACATAATTCACATGCCATCTAGGGGAGGGGTGAGGAGTGGGGGGGAATTTGTAACAGAAAGCTTTGTAAGGGTTAATGTTGAAGAATTACCCATACATATGTTTTGCAAATAAAAAATAAATTTAAAAATATATATAAAAATAAAAATAAAATAAATAAAACTAGACAATTATTGACTTGTTAGAATAAAGATAAAAACAAGTATCAAATTAGATAAAAAGAAGATATCGTGTTGAATTGAAGTAACTCTGACCTGACCTATTTAAACAAGTTATTTGGCTTGAAAAACTGAGAAGTGGATGAAAAGACAGATATTAACACCAATTATTGCTATTTCCTAAAGAAGTTTAACAAATTAAAATGAATTATCAAAATGAGGCTTCTAAGAACCTAAGAACTACTTTAGCTTGCGGAGTTGATCTTCTTGCCAAGCACAAAAATATGTCAGTGAAGCTCAGGGTTGGTTTAGAAAATAAACTCATTTGTAAAATCTTCATGGAGAAAGATAGTGGGAAATTATTAGCAGTGTTACCTAATAAACCAGTAGAAGGGAAAACACATTTATAGAGAACTTGGTGAGAAACCAATGATGCCAGATCATTACAAGAGCATCTAAGGATGAAAGTGGGAGGAAAACCAACAGACAAAAAAAGATCCATCAAGATTTCTATTACAAACCTCCAATTCTTTTCTATCAGTGTCAGTGGTCATTAACATCACGATCCCTGATACATTATTTGAGGAAGCAAAAATACCAATAACAAAAACAAAGTTGGGAAGAACAGCTAGACTAGATTAAGTGTACAAAAAGGAAGCATGTGCTGGACATGACAGGATTCTGAGGGCAATAAAAGACAGATCTTCAACATGTTGGGGGAAAAAAGGGAAGGAGGTTAAATAATTTGGAAAAATCATAGATTTGTTGATTTAAAAAATCAGTAACTACTGACTTACATGCTAACTTTCTCATTTCTACAAAATCTTTATGAGACTAATCTATATGTGTTGTGAGGAAATGCTTGGCAAAATCGAGAGAAGGGAACCAGTAGGCTTTGCCAGATGATATGCTACAACAAAGAGACCTTTAGAGGTACACAATTAATAGGTGTAGAAAAGACAAAATCCCATTGTGCTTATTTAGTTTCTCGAGTACAAAACAATAACAAAAAGGCATTCAATTTGGCAATGCAAAAATGGCACCTACAGGCTTCCTTCCATCATGATGGCTCCCATTTTGGTTTTGGTTTTGCTCCAGACCCAAGCTTTCATTGGCAGAGCAAGCTCTTGGTGCTGAAACTCCAACTACCAGTGTAGACCAGCAACTGTCCTGCAACTTATAGTCTTGGAGAGTTGTTGAGAAAGTGAGACATTAAATAATTTACCTAGGGTCACACAGAGCCAATGTCTGTCAGAGACCAAATACTATGTTAGTTGATAAAAAATACAAAGACAAAAACAAACAAACAAACAAAAACAAAAACAAATGAAATGAGGTCTCTACCCTCAAGAAACTTATATTCTAGTAGGAAATACAATGTATACATAGATGAAGATTTCAGCTATATAGAAAACGAATGTAAAGTAATTTGAAACAATAGTGAGGTTGGTAGGAAAATGTAGCATAAGGCTATTTATACAATATGTTCTCAGTTAAAAAATGTCTTTAAAAATGTTTTATTAATACCTTCCCCTCACATAGCCAGTTTCCCCAATGAATATCCCCCTTTCTTCCTCTCTATACCCATAAAAACCTTTATTTTCTTGTAATTAAGTTGATAAATAAAATAAATCAACATTTGTCCATATTCGAAGGAAACAGCTTGCAGTGAACCCTCAGAAGTCAAGATTGGTCTTTTTGGTGGCTTTCAATTATATTATTTTCCTTTACATTACTTCAGTCATTGTGTCAATTATACCCTGGTTCTGCTGCCTTCATAGAAGTTTTTCCAAATTTCTCTGTATTCTTGATAGTTGAAAACACAGTAATATTTCATTACTATCACATGCCACAATTTGCTGTTCTTCAATCAATAGGCTCTCAATTTATTTCCAGTCATTTTTTTTCTCAGCAAAATCTTGATTGTGGGAACTATGATTATAATACTCTGAGGTTGCCTATCTTATACCTTTCTCCTTTCCCTCACTTTAGCAAGGAAGAGGGGAAGAAGGAAAAAGTCGGAGTTTGCATTTGGATGGAGACTTTAGGTAACTTACCAAGGCAGAGAAGTGTTCTTGGATTGGGATTCTGAGGAATGGAAGGAGGGGGGAGTGGGGTGACACTAGGGAGAGGCAGTTGACTCAGCCTGGAGCGCAGGATGAGCTGCTCAACCTGTCTCTGAAGCTCCAGGGAGTAGGGTATTAATAACTGTTTTCAGAACGTGCTTCGAGATCAGGAGAAGAGAGAACTAGGGAGGGGTCCCTCCCTGGAGCTGAAGAGTCGTCTCAGCTCTTGTCTCCAAGGCCAAAGGTGCCTGCCTGTCTACTCCCTAGCATCCCTTTCAGGAAGATGACTCACTCCAGCCTCTTCTTCCTCTTACTTTCTTTTCTCCTTTCTCCCCAGTCTCCCTCCAGCCAGGGCAGAGGCCCATGGCTACCTGAGTACCAACCCTTCTCATTCACACATAAGCTCTGAAACCATATTCTATGGCCAGGAGCCAGGCCTGTCATTCTCTCAGCCCCACGATTTCCTCTGGGTTTCTGTTCTCTCCCACCCAGGCAGCTTATTTTTAAACACAAAGGGAGAAAAATAAATTGAGAGCCACAGTTCTACCATGTGTTTGGTTGGGACCTTGTTGAAAAAGAAAGTCTTAATTACCCAATCTCTATTCAAGGGATAATTAACAGATGGTATAATTTCCTAGCCTTCTCTATAACACATATGGCTATTAGGTGAGGGGCAGAGTGCCCATGCAGCCCCCAAATCTCTCCAAATCACAGAACTAAAAGAACCAACTGGGGCAGGAGCCTGTTGTATTGGGAAAGCCCTAGACTGGGAGGAAGGATGGCTTTCAACTGTGTGAGTTTGGGCAAGTCACTCTCTAGACCTCAGTTTCCCACTGAAGAAAAAAAAATGAGGGAAAAGGCTAGATGGTTGATTTGCACTTCTGGTCCACCCCTATGCCTCCAGATAGAGAGCTACTCTTTTTTTCCCAAAAAATTATTAATTTTTTCCCAATTACATTTAACATTTTTTTTAAAAATTCAAGTTCCAAATTCTCTCCCTCTCTCTCCCATTGAGAAGGCAAGAAATTTGGTGTTCGTTACACATGTGCAGTAGAGAGAACTGCTCTGGACTCAACCAGAAAAATAATCATACTCCAAGGTATTCCAACAAAGGCAGATGGAAAAAGCCCCAGATTGGGCATCCAGAATGCTAACAAATGGGATGATCTTGAGCAAGCTGACTCCAGTAGGCCTGTTTCCTTTTCTATGAAAGGAGGTTGAATTAATTGATCTCTTTTGACTCTAAAATTCAAGATTTTAGCAACTGCACACATTTATCCAATTTCAGGGGCTATCATCTTTTTGCCGTCAGGAAGTTCTTCATAATAAGAGGTGATGGTCTGGATTTTGAGCTGGTCCCAGAATCAGAAGATCTGAGTTCAAGAACAATCTGTGAAACCTGGGTTCTAGTGCTTCCCTGATCTATATTGGCTAACTGGTCAAATCACTTCATCTATGTCTTGATGTTCTGGTCGACTAAGATCACAAGTTGCAGAAAAGGGTCGACCTACACTGAGAGTATTTTTTTAAAGTCAATGAAGTCCTTAATTTGACAGATGGAAGCTAAGTCGAAGAGAAGGAAAGTCACTTTTTTGTTCAAAGTCACACAGTCCATTAGAGCGGGAGCTGGGAATCATGGGACTTAAGAGATGGAAGGGGTTCAACTAAGAATTGACTAGTCCATGATCCCACAGCAAGTTAGTGGTGGAGGAGGGATTAGAACCCCGCTCTCCTTATTTCTAGTCTATTTGCACTACGACTCCGGGTTCCAGAGCCTTTGTCAGATTCGGAGGCTTCTTAAGGTCATTCTGTAGAGCCCCAGAGAGGAGAGTGCCCTCTCCTGAGGTGGGGGGCGTTTCTTCAGTGGAACCAGTGACCCCATACTGCTGGAGACTTCTGACCCATGGAGAGCAGGAAGGATGACCCCCCCAGAGGGTTGCTTAGAAGCAAACGTGGTCACCCGTGTGCCGAAGAGCGACTGTGCCAGGACCAGGGATAAGTTTTGAGAGTGTTTTGAAATTTAAAAAAGATTTTCTAAAAGCTCTTTTCAAATTTCGGGGCTGTGCCATTCTGGTTTTTATTCTTAGCCCTGGGCCTTGCCTCTTTGTTAAAGTCTCCATAGATTCTTAGAGAGCCTGATAAGGTGGCCCAGACAAAGGAAACGCTTAGAGGAGCTGGGTATGAGGGTGCAGGCGTTGGGATCTTTGGGACCCGGCAGGGGCCCAGGGGTGTTGTTGGAGGGGAGGGGGAGTGGGCTGGGAAATCGGGCTGGGGGAGGGCCCACTTTAGCCCGCTCGGGCCTGGCGTCGCCGCTTTAAGAGTCGCATAGGAGAGGAGCAGGTCTATGGTAATGAGCCGCCCGCAGCCGCGGCTGCTCTGCAGAGCTCACCGCCGGGGAGGCGAGGCGAGCGCTGGGGGCTCGGTGCCAAAAGGGAGAGCCGGCCCGGGGGCGCAGGGAGACAGGGAGGGTCTTGGAGCGACTGTACGGGCTCTAGGGAAGGAGCTCTAGCGGTCCAGGGGGGCGATCTGGAGACGCAGGTGGGAGATGTAGTAGCCCTGGTCAGGATCTGGAGGGGGAGGGGGAAGGCGGAGGTGGGGGTGCGCTGGGACCGATCCCGGGCTGCGGGCGGTGTGGGGGAGCTCTTGGGGCTCCATAGGGAGACCCGAAGATCCAGGGCGCAGGGATTGGGTATCCTGCGGGAGGACCCCGGAGGTACAGGTGAGAACCGGGAACGCAGGTGGGAGTTTCGGGGGCGCAGGGGCAAAGATCTAGGACAGAGCCGGGTTTAGGAGAGTAGAGGGAGCTGGGAGGCGGACCTGAGAGCCCCCGCCAGGGCTCCAGGCAGAGCTCGGAGGTGGGTCTGGCGGGCAGGAGGGGAGCCCGAGAGGCGCAGGAAGGATTCTGAGCGGTTGCAAGGATCCAGGAGCCGCAAAGGAAAGATCAGGCCAGAGGTGAGCAGGGAAACTGTAGGGCGCAGAGATCCGCCGAGGCCGGGGCCCCGGAGGGAGCGCGCACGGGAAGGTCCCGGGAATCTGGTGCCCCCGGCCCGGGCATGCGGCGCGGCGGGGCCGGGAGGAGCCGGAGGAGGAGCCGCCGCCGCCGCTGACCCGGCCGGGAGGAGGGAGAGATGCGGGGCCGGGTCGCCCGCACACCACTCCCGCTGCTGCCGCCGCCACCGCAGCTGCCGCTGTTGCTACTGCTGCTGCTACAGCAGGGCCGGGGGAGCTTCGCCCTGACCCCCTCACCCTGCCGTTCCCTGGAAGCCCTGGACCCGAGCTCTCCAGCCCTCTGCACTCCCCAGCATTGGTTCTGCCCGGCCGGGGCCGAGGACCACTGGCTATACACCAGCCGCTGCTGGGCCAGGGGTCCTGAGCTGACTGGCCGCCTGGTGCCCCTGGATAGGTTCAGAAGCGGGAGGGCCTGGTGCCCAGAGCCCGGGGCTCATATTCCCCTGCCACCAGCCCCCGGAGGCTGCCCCTGGAGCTGCCGCCTGCTGGGTGTCCGAGGCCACATCTCCCCACAGGGCAAGCTCACTCTGCCCCCAGAGCATCGGTGTATCCAGGTACCTCAGCTGCAGTGCCAACTCTGCAGACTGGCATGGACCCAGGGGCATTGGGTTGAGAAGTGGCTGGCTGGGGATCTCCCAGGAAGTCGAAGGAAACGCAATGTGAACACAGCCCCCCAGTTCCAATCACCTGTCTATCAGGCCACCGTGCCTGAGAACCAGCCAGTGGGCACATCAGTGGCTTCCCTGAGGGCTGTGGACCCAGATGAAGGTGAGGCCGGTCGGCTAGAGTATACCATGGATGCCCTCTTTGACAGCAGATCCAACCAGTTCTTTTCCTTGGACCCGGTCACTGGAGCTGTGACTACTGCCGAGGAGCTGGACCGGGAAACCAAGAGCACCCATGTCTTTAGGGTGACTGCCCAGGACCATGGGACCCCTCGGCGAAGTGCCCTGGCCACCCTGACCATCACAGTGACTGACACCAATGACCATAACCCTGTTTTTGAGCAGTCTGAGTACAAGGAGAGTTTGAGGGAGAACCTGGAAGTGGGCTATGAGGTGCTGACCGTTCGAGCCACAGATGGTGACGCCCCTCCCAATGCCAACATCCTCTATCGACTGGTGGAGGGGCCTGGTGGACCTCCCCCTGAGGTTTTTGAGATCGATCCCCGTTCTGGCGTGATTCGCACCCGAGGACCTGTGGACCGAGAGGCTGTCGAGTCATACCAGCTAACAGTGGAGGCAAGTGATCAGGGCCGGGATCCCGGTCCCCGGAGTGCCACGGCAGCCGTCTGTCTGTCCGTGGAGGATGACAATGACAATGCCCCCCAGTTCAGTGAGAAGCGCTATGTGGTCCAGGTGAGGGAAGATGTGACTCCTGGTGCCCCTGTGCTTCGGGTCACAGCCACGGACCGGGACAAAGGCAGCAACGCTCTGGTCCACTACAGCATCATGAGTGGCAACGCCCGGGGCCAGTTCTACTTGGATGCTCAGACAGGGGCCCTGGATGTTGTGAGCCCCCTTGACTACGAGACAGCCAAGGAATACACTCTCCGGATTCGGGCCCAGGATGGGGGCCGTCCTCCGCTCTCGAACGTCTCTGGCCTGGTGACAGTGCAGGTCCTAGACATCAATGACAATGCCCCCATCTTTGTCAGTACCCCCTTCCAGGCCACCGTCCTTGAGAGCGTCCCCCTGGGGTATCTGGTCCTCCATGTCCAGGCCATCGATGCCGATGCAGGGGACAATGCCCGCCTCGAGTACCGATTGGCTGGCGTTGGACCTGACTTTCCCTTTGCCATCAATAATGGGACGGGTTGGATCTCTGTGGCTGCCGAGCTGGACCGGGAGGAGGTAGACTTCTACAGCTTTGGGGTGGAGGCGAGGGACCATGGTGTCCCCCCATTGACGGCCTCTGCCAGCGTCAGTGTCACCATCCTCGATGTCAACGACAACAACCCGACCTTCACCCAACCGGAGTATGCGGTGCGCCTGAATGAGGACGCGGCCGTAGGTACCAGCGTGGTGACGGTGTCAGCTGTGGATCGGGACGCTCACAGCGTCATTACTTACCAGATTGCTAGCGGCAATACCCGCAACCGATTCTCCATCACCAGCCAGAGCGGGGGTGGCCTGGTCTCGCTGGCACTGCCCCTCGACTACAAGCTGGAGCGGCAGTATGTGCTGGCTGTCACGGCCTCAGATGGCACCCGCCAGGACACAGCCCAAGTTGTGGTCAATGTCACGGACGCCAACACTCACCGCCCCGTCTTCCAGAGCTCCCACTACACTGTCAATGTCAACGAGGACAAGCCGGCGGGCACCACTGTGGTCTTGATCAGCGCCACGGATGAGGACACGGGGGAGAATGCCCGCATCACCTATTTCATGGAGGACAGCATCCCCCAGTTCCGCATCGATGGAGACACGGGGGCTGTCACCACACAGGCGGAGCTGGACTACGAGGACCAGGTGTCCTACACTCTGGCCATTACTGCCCGGGACAACGGCATCCCCCAGAAGTCAGACACCACGTACCTGGAGATCCTCGTCAACGACGTCAACGACAACGCCCCTCAGTTTCTGCGGGATTCCTACCAAGGCAGCATCTATGAGGATGTGCCCCCCTTCACTAGCGTCTTACAGATTTCAGCCACTGACCGGGATTCGGGATTAAACGGCAGGGTTTTCTACACCTTCCAAGGTGGGGACGACGGCGACGGCGACTTCATCGTCGAGTCCACCTCAGGCATAGTGCGCACACTGCGCAGGTTAGACCGGGAGAACGTGGCCCAGTATGTCCTCCGGGCCTTCGCGGTGGACAAGGGAGTGCCCCCGGCCCGGACCCCGGTGGAGGTGATGGTGACCGTCCTGGACGTGAATGACAATCCGCCCGTTTTCGAACAAGACGAGTTCGATGTTTTTGTGGAAGAGAACAGCCCCATTGGCTTGGCGGTGGCGCGAGTCACAGCCACAGACCCGGATGAGGGCACCAATGCCCAGATCATGTACCAGATCGTGGAGGGTAACATCCCTGAGGTTTTCCAGCTGGATATCTTTTCCGGGGAGCTCACCGCCTTGGTGGACCTGGACTACGAGACGCGGGCCGAGTACGTCCTGGTCATCCAGGCCACCTCGGCCCCGCTGGTGAGCCGGGCGACTGTCCACGTCCGCCTCCTGGACCGCAATGATAACCCGCCCGTGCTGGGGAACTTTGAGATCCTCTTCAACAACTATGTCACCAACCGCTCCAGCAGCTTTCCTGGGGGTGCGATTGGCCGGGTGCCGGCCCATGACCCCGACGTCTCCGACACGCTAAGCTACAGCTTTGAACGTGGGAATGAGCTCAGTCTGGTGCTGCTCAACACCTCCACGGGGGAGCTGAGGCTGAGCAAGGCCCTGGACAACAACCGACCTCTGGAGGCCATCATGAGTGTGTCAGTCACAGGTAAGAATCGAGGGGCTGTGTGGGGGAAGGGTGGGTGGTCCCCCAGAGCTTGGGAGGGGCTGTGAGGAAGTCTCAGGAGACTTTGGGGACCGGCTGTGGGGTGAGGGGAGGAGTCTGCTCCCAGGGTTGCGGAGGAGGAGGAGACTGGGGAGGCAGTGAGGCAGTGTTGGGCTGAGGTCAGGGGAGGCTGGCAGATTGCCCCTCTGGAAGCAGAGGGTGGGATTGTCCTGGGTGTCATGGGGCCAAAGTAAGGCAATGAGTGACTGGCCTGGGAAAACGCCCCAAGGAATCCTAGCTCCTCATACTCTTTCCGCCTCCTGCCCCACAGCTTGGGTTGGCCCGTTGCAGTTGGATGCCCCTGCCTCCCTTCCTTCCCTCCCTACTCTGTAATGTGGAGGGGGGCAGGGTTTAGCTTTTTAGTCCTGGGCACAGCTGTCAAGAAACTGAAACTACTCTGGTGAAGGAGATTGCAGTGGGCAAGTGGGTCGAGGTGGAGAGATGAAGGCAGGTTTGAGTTTGAATTGGCCCTTCTGCTCAGTCTGTCTGAGAGATCCAGGTTTCCTTCCCACACATACCCCTACACTTTGACCATCTCCCCCAGGCCCCTGCCCCATGAGGTTTCTGTGATCTCATCCAGAAACTAGGGCCAAAGCTGGTCTGTGTGTGTGGAGGGGGAGGGGGCACACAGTAAGGTCAGGACCCCAGAGTCCAGCCCCTTCTGGCCCCCCTCTCCCTCTAGGCTGAGCAGGAGACTGACGGGGACTTTGTCTAGTACATTCTTTCCCCTCTAGGCTGAAAGAGCCAGGGCTGCTACCCTCCTCCAGAGCTCACTGCAGGAAGTGAGCCCAGAGCTCATTGTCTCTGTCCAAACAAACCCCACTGTCACAGGCTGGGGTTTGGGGTCCTAGGGGGGCAGGGGATGGAAAGTAGGCAGGCACTGGCTGGGGCCCCCTGGATTCTTTGAGCCTGTATATCCCCACACGCACATTGATCCCAAAGGGACCAATTTTTTCCAGCTGAAAGTTGGATTCCCACAGATCCATCCTCACTCCCCAGGTCAAAGGAATGTGAGTTTAGGGGTCCAGAATGGACAAGGGACTTCCAGTATGTGGAAGAAAGGATCCCTGGAACATTCTACCTCTTCCCTATTTTTAGGGGTTATGTGTGTGTGAGAGAGACAGAGACAGACACAGAGAAACAGAGAGAGAGAATGTGTGTGTGTGTGTGTGTGTGTGAGAGAGAGAGAGACAGACAGACAGACAGACAGAGAGAAAGAGAGACAGATAGATAGAGAAAAAGAGATTCAGAAAGAGACAGAGAGAAAGAGAGACAGAAAGAGAGACACAGAGAGAGAGACAGAGAGACAGAGAGAGACAGACAGATAGACAGAGAGAGAGAAAGAGAGAGAGAGACGGAGAGAGGGGGAGAGAGAGAGGGGGGGGGAGAGGGGGAGAGAGAGAGAGAGAGAGAGAGAGAGAGAGAGAGAGAGAGAGAGAGGGAGAGAGGGAGAGAGAGAGAGGGAGAGAGGGAGAGGGAGAGAGGGAGAGAGAAAGAGAGTCTGGCCAGGACCCAAGCATTCCTGGTACCCGGCAGAGCAGTACGGCCTGCAAACTTCCCTGGGGGCAGAGTGGAGGGCATGTACCCGTCTCTGCTAGATAATATCTTCTTGTTTAGCATAGCTGGGGTTGGTGGGGAGATGAATCTTAAAGCTGAATAACTGAGATTTCCACACACACACACCCCAAGATGGGGAACATATGAGACTTTAATGAGAGATTTCAGTCTAGGGTAGGAGGAGGTCTGCAAAGAAATCATTTGGCAGTAACAGCTAGGGACAGAAGAGGCATACCATCTGCTTATCCATGTTGGGTTGTAGACACGTGTGGGGTCTTACCAGAAGCCCAAAGGAAGGCGAAAATTGGACTTCTACCTTCCCCACCTATGGGTTTGTCCAGGGGAGGGGCCATCTTTTTTGTGGGGCAGATTACCCCTAGGTTTTGCCAGGAAACTTTACTTAGGGCATAGCTGGGAGTAGGAGCTTAGAAAATCACACAGTGTAAGAGTTGGAAAGACTATTGGAGAACTTATTGTCCCATATCCCCATTCTACAGGTAAGGAAATTAAGTCCTATGGAAGTTGATTGACTTAGGGGAGCCCCTGACCTGCTTGTTCCTTTAGTTTTTCTTCTTCCAAAAGAAATTCTCTTAATGTGGAATCTGATATATATTTTTTTAAAATTGACAATTATATTCCAATAGAATTGGTTTCTTTTTTAATCTTGTGTTTTATTTTGTGAAGTTAAAAGCATTATTCTGAGTTCATGAGTTTTAGTAGCCTCCCAAGGGGTCCATGACACCAAAAAGGGTTAAGAACCCCTACCCTGTAGGTATGGCGCTAAGTTCTTTATGGGGCAAGGGTTCCAAATGTTGGCATTGGTAGACTCATAGATGAAGAGTCAGTAGGGATCCTGTAAGTTCCTGAGTCTAGTCCCTGGGTTCTGGAAGTGTGGAAGAGCTAGGGTAAGGACTGAGGATCTTCCCTTGGAGCAGGGTTACAATGAGGCTGGGGCACTGGGGTGGAAAAAGAGAGACGGAAGTCTTGGAAGGGTACTTCCAGTTCTTTTATCCCCTGCCAGGGCACAGTCTTTCCCAGTCTTTCATGCCCCTGGGATGCCCTGGTTCTTGGAGAATTAAACAGGGAGAGAAGGCTGAGGCGCCTCATGGTCCCACCCCTGCCCCTCCCCCAGATTCAGAACCCCACCCTCTCCCCCAGGCTCTGACCCTTGGAGGCAGTCACCATGGCAACCCCAAAGTTAAGCATTAGGCTGAGGAGGGGGAAGCCTATTGCTGCCCCTAGACCTTTGTCTCTCTTCCCCTATTCTTTGTCCCTTCTTTCATTCTCTGGCCCATGTTGCTTTCCTCTCCTCCCTGCCCCCCTCACCCTCCTAGGTTGTGTATCACTGTCTTTCTTTTGCTTGATTTTTTGTCTCATTCTGTTTGACTCTTATCTCTTTTTCCATCACTAGCTCCCTTTCTCTGTTTCTTTTCTCTTCTCCATCCCTAGATCTCTCTTCTCATGTCTCTTTGTTTCTTTCCATGTGTCTCTTTGTCTCTATCTAGATCCCTACTTCTGCTTTTCTGTCTCTTTGTCTCTCTCCCTCCCTTTCATTTTCCCCAGAGCCAATATGGCCCCAAATTCAGTCCTAACGATCTTCCCTTAGTTAGATCGATGTCTTTCTCTCTCCCCCTCCTCCCTCCCTCTCTTTCTCTGATTTCTCTGTCTCTCTCTCTGATTTCTCTTTGTCTCTCTGTGTCTGTGTCTCTGTATCTGTCTCTCTCTGTATCCTTCCAATCTCTCTCTCTCTCTCCCTCTCTCTCTCTGTCTCTCTCTGTCTCTCTCTGTCTTTCTCTCTGTGTCTCTCTGTCTCTCTCCTGTCCTCAATTCAGACTCAGATGTATTTCCTATTTAATGCCCCTGATCCACTTCTTCCTTGGAGGCAAACACTTCTGGACTGGGTTATGTTCCCAATATCTGGGAGGACAATTTAGGACCGGAGTAGCTACTGTGATTGCTTTTGCCCTAGGATCATCCCATTACATGGAGAGCTGGGGCACTGGGTTCTGCTGGTGTTTTCTGGATGACCTTTCTTACTGGGCAGTCATTCTCACACATACGTACTTCTCTGATGCCTAAGTGGGGAGGTTAAGAGGATGGGATGGCAGCTGAGGAAGGGAGGAGAAAAGAGAATGGAGTGGGGCAGGTGGCTGCAAATGGGAGACCAGATGGGAAGCAACAGGGTAGAGTAGGGGAGAAGGGGACAGACTAGAAATAAGGAGACAGAAAGACACAGATGTCCAGGATGGGTGGGGGGGGAGCAGGAGCCTAGCCCTTGGATTTCCTCCCTAGAGTGGGAAAATCTGACCACTTGGGTCAGAGGGGAGACATGAAGACACATTGATCCCCAGAGCTGAGTGTTAATACAGGTCTACTCTTTCAATTGGGCACCATGTGATCAGACAGTCACTTTCTTGAAATCTTGGCTATTTTGTGTGTACAGCTGAAAGTTGGATTCTGTGTGGAGGTAATAAGGAAGAAGGAGAAAATGTCTTTTTGTTTAAGGGGTTCTTAATTTAGTGGGAAAAAATCCAATAAATGCCCAAGTGATATGAAAACAAGTAGAAATAATTGAGTCCCCTACTGTCAGTGCCTAATGAGATTATCTTCCATTTTCACTGTTTATATCTTGTATGTATGTTTTGTGTGCATTAGCTAGTCCATAAGAATGTGAGCTCCTCAAAATTATTGCTTTACTTTGTGTCAAGTGGATAGAAGCCTGTCTGAGGTCAGGAAGCCAGCTCAAAGCTGGTCTCAGACACTAGCTACTGGACAAGTCACTTAATCTCTGTCTGCCTCAGTTTTCTCAAATGTAAAGTGTAGATAATAATAGCTCTTATTTCCCAAGGTTGTTGTGAAGATTGAGTGAGATATTACTTGAAAAGTTCTTAGCAGAGTATCTGGATATATAATAGGCACTACAGAAATGCTTATTTCTTTCCCCTCTTTCTTTTTTCCTCCCTTTCTTCTGTTCTTCCTTCCTTTTTTCTTCCCAGCATATCACACAATGCATGTCATGTAGTAAATGCTTAAGAAATATTATTGAGTAACTAGCTGATTTTTGCAGACTCTATAGTGGAAAAATATTAAAGTTAAAATCAGGGGAATTAAATGTTTAAGTTCTGAACTTAACACTGCCACTCTGGGCAAGTTCCTTGACCTTACTGAACCTCAGTTTCCCCATTTGTAGGGGTAATACATTTCCTACCTCAGGGTTGTTGTGATATATACAGGGCTGTGTATATATATTAAGCTTAAAGTGTTATGTAAATGTGAGTTGTTATTATCATTGCATTGCATTGGATTGTCATAAAGAAAATGTTTCACAAGCAGTGATATAGAAATATGAGAGCTAGTATTATTAATAATTCAATTGAACAAGCCTTTGTAAGCTTTGAGGGTATCAAATTCACAGAGTTTGAATGTGAATTTTCTGATTCTCCATCCCTTATGTGCAAGGAACTTATTGCTGTTTAGTGGAGGATTTCAGAGCCAGAGGGGGTTAAGCTGACTTTCCTGGAGGTGGTGAATTTAGAGCAGGGTTTAAAACAATGGCAAGTTCATAGATTGATATAGAGGAGAGGAAACGGAGGAGAGTATGTCAGGTCAGGGAGAGTGGAGAATTTAGAGGCTGGGAGGTCCTAGGATCATAGATTCAGAACTGAAAAGGCTCTTAGAGATCATTTAATCCAGACAGATGAGGAAAGAGAGGTCCAGAGAGTGAGAATGACATGTCCATATTCATATGGGTAATTAGTAGCATAGGCTTTGGTTCCAGAACTAGCATTTTATCTCTTGGGAGTGGGGGTAGGGGTGGAAGGGTAATGGTACAAGGTTTGCTTAGCTAGAGCATCAAGTCCATTTGGGCTAATTACAGGGAGTAAGTAGTGGGGCATCTGGCTCAATGTAAAATTCTCACATTCAGAGTAAAAAGGATCTTTAGAGACTCTTTTTCAACTCCTGAATTTTATACAAAAAGCCAAGCAAGATGTATTTGGGTCCAAGGGTAGGATACGAATGAGTATGCATTTTAAACTGGTGCATCCTAGACCTAGATGGTTTCCCTCTGTTATTTCCTTTCCTTCTCCCTCTTGCCCCCCACACAGTCCCATGCCCCTTCTTCCATGAAATCTATCAGGATTTGGTATCAGCAGATAAAAACTCCCTTGGACCTCATGTGACACTTTGCTTTTCATCTCTCTGAAGTAGGTATTATGTAATAATGTACATTAGAGTTCAATGTAATTGTGATTTTGCTAGCTCCGTGACGAGCTCACGTCTTGTCTAAGTAACATACTTCATCTTGTATCCTGCATGAAGAAGATGCTTAATCGCTGCTTAGTAAATCAAGGTCCCAGGGCAGATTCCAGTGTGACTACTGTTGGAGATCACCCAGAAGAGATTTTCCTCTCCAGTCTCAGGCACTTGTTTTTGCATGTCACACTCTCCTGAGTGTTTGGTGAAGTACTCCATGTTGAAAGATAGTATCATTCCTTTGCTAGAGAGTATAAGTCTGTAGCAGCTTCCATCCCTTTAATCCTTCCTAGACCTAAAGGGATCAGCTAGTCCAGCATCTTCATTTTAATAATACTAACAGCTAACATTTATATATGTTCCAGGCACCTAAGCACTTTATAAATTTCTCATTTGATGCTCACAGCAACATTGAAAGGTGAGGTTGTTATTATTACCTTCATGTTCTAGATGAGGAAACTGAGGTAAATGGAGTTCAAATAACTTAATGGCCCAGGGTCACAGTTGCTAAGTGTCTGATGCCAGTTTTGATTCCAGGACTAGCACTCTTGCCACTCTGCCACTTAGCTGCCCAGGTACAAGTTTATAGATGGGGAAAGCTAAAACTTGTATAAGGTCAGACAGGTAGTAAGTAGCAAAGCCAGAATTCAAATGCAGGTTCCCTTCTGCATCATAGCTTACACTACCTTGGCTGGCCTCCTCTGGATCTGTCTAATTGTCTTTGGACTTTCTAAATTGTGCCCAGCACTTATTATAGGAGGTAGTGGTGGAGACTGAAAAACAGATTGGGCCTGGTCTTTGCGGAGCTCATTACCTACAAAAATGCATATACAAATGACTAATGGTACATGAGATATGCACAATACTAATAGCTGGCATTTTCATCAAGCTTTTGAAGTTTGCAAAGCACTTTCCATAAAAAAAAAAATCTCATCTAAATCTCATAATAAACCCATGAAATAGATACTAGAAGGATCATTTGACACACTTTACCAATGGGGAAACTGAGGCTCGGATAGGTTAAATTGTTTGGTTGTTGTCCTTCATTTGGGAAGCCGACCAAAATAACAAGTGATGTTAGGGGCAAGTTAGAGTGCCTGATCAGACCAATACGAGCTCGGATGCTCTGCCACAGGTTGAAGACAAATAGTCCCTAAGAACATTTGGGGAGGGGGGCTTCTCTAACTTTGACCATCTCACATTTCTTCTGAGCTCACTCCATTCTGCTCTGCTCATAGAGCGCAGCCCCCTTCTCAGATGAGGGTACGCCATGCTGGGTGGTCCTGTGCCAGTCTCCCATGTCATATAATCAATCTAAAGTTCTTATGAGAGTAACTTGCTCACAAACACACAGGAGTCAGAAATAGGATTTGAATTTAGGCATAGTAGGTTCTAGATTTCTTGACTCCAATTTTTTTTTTTTTTTTACTTCCAGGGGTAGGGGCTCAGGGAGGGATGAAATAAAGATTCAGCACTGACTGGGGAGTCATTGAAGTCTTCATGGAAGGGATGACATTTGAGTTGGGAACTGAAATGGGGGGGAATGTAGAATGTCAACAGGCAGAGATGGTGAGGGGAAGTGTTTAGGGACTAGATCTGTGACTTGAAGGGCATAGGAAGCATCTGGGCAAAGAAACTCCTACTAATGGATACTTTGATACCTCCTCTGCAAGTCAGTCTTAGAGAGTTGTTTAGAACATTTAAGGATGAAATCATTTATCCAGTGTGACAAAGGTGGGACCGAAGCCAATTTTTCCTGGTTCTCCAAGGCTAGTTTTTTCTGTCTGTCTGTCTCTGTCTCTCTCTCCTATTTCCTCTGTTTCTGTCTCTTCTTCCTTTCTGTCTCTCTGCCATTCTTTCTCTCTCAGACACGGTTAGGAGTGAGTACTTAGAGGAAGCTTCCTCTTTCCATTTCCAGGTCATTGACCTATTTCTTATATGTAATTAGGTGTGTAAGCCGTGTTTCTGAATGCATATACACTAGTGTGTGCTTGTAAGTTAGTTATGTCATGGGAGTATGTGTGGTTAAGCATGTGTGTATTTATGGTCATAAGTAAGTGTGCTTATATAATATATTTAAATACTTCAATGCATAGTGTGTGTCTGTATCTGAATCTGTGTCTTTGTGTCTGTGTGAAGAGCAGTTAGAGAAGCATTTTACAAAGATTTCTTGGGGGTTGGAGGTTGGCAAGGGTCCATCCTAGAATCCTTTTGTGCCAAATACTATCCCAGTCCACAGCACCACCTAATATCTGGCCTCTCCCCTCCCATTCTGAGATACTCTGTGTGTGTGTGTGTGTGTGTGTGTGTGTGTGTAAGTGTTCATGAGAGAAAGAGGGGGAGAGAAAGAAAGGGAAAAAGAGAGAAAGAAAGAAAGAGATAGAGAGACAGATACAGAGAGAGAAAGAGAGACAGAGACAGAGAGAGAGGAAGGTGGGATCATTTCCCCACCCAGCTAAGGAGATTCCCTGGGGTGGGGCTGGAGCCGCCCTGGGCCTAGCTGGGCTCCCTGAGGACACAGGGAACTGGGCGGGAGGAATGCTTTGTGTTGGGGCAGTTGCCATGGGGATGGAGGTCCTGCTTCCAGGCAGCTGGAGGGGCTGGGGAAGAGGGAGGAGTTAAGGAACTGGGGGGAAACTCCTACCCCCAAAGCTGCAGCCCACCATTGTTCCATCCAATCCTCTTGCCTCCATAGGCTGGGTTGGGGGTGGAGGGCATGAAGATGATATTGAGGAGAGGCTGAGATCTCTGTTAATCTGGATTCAACTTTCTCTTTTCTGGGGCTTCTTAACAGAGGCAGGAGGGGATGGATGGGCCCAGGCTTCTAAGAAAGACACAGCACACACACAAAATGAGACAGATTACGAGACAGAAAAAGTCTGTCCTACAGATAGCTAGCTATGCAGCTTCTTCTTTCCCTTTATATAATGAGAATTCCTGAAAAGCTGGGCAGATGCAGGAGTTTTTATAGATTGAATCAGATCACATTTTAAGTACACCAGGAAAGGAGGCTTCTTAAAGGAATCATAGTAAGGCTCCATTCATTTAGCTTTGTCATACATCAAGAGTTTTCTCAGTGGGTTATGCTAAAGTGAGAAAGGTCTCTTGGAATAATAGAGACAACATGGTGGGGCAGCAGCTGGACTCTGCAAGTCCTAGGCCCAAGTACTCCCTCTGATATAAACTGGCTCTTATTCTGGGCAAGGCATTTCATCATGGAGACTCCAGGCATCTCTATAAGGGGCAGAGTAGGTGCTCACCTGCATTGGCAGAGGGGTTTTTCTAGGGGAATTCCTTCTACTGTTGAATTCACCTAACCATATAAATAACTTTATTTATAGAGGCTGTTCCAAAAGTATTAGAAAGAACACTTTTAAGTTTAAAGGATCAGAAAAGAAATGGAAGGGAGAAGAAGTTGATGGTACCTGAGCCAAAACGTTGGGGACAGTGTCTGTATGGTGCCTTAGTTTTTTTTTTTTCTTTTTGTCTTTTGTCTTTTTTATAGTGAACTTTAATGATAGTAAACAAAAACAGTTCAGGATTTTCTGTCAGCCTCAGTTTCCTTAAAGTATGGGTGCAATCCTTAGCCCAGTGCCTAACACATTGTGCTTAATAAATTCTTGCTGACTGAACCCCAAAAGAGCTAATATCCTTAAAACACTTTGCAAATCATTGTTTGCCTTAGAACCCTTTATTAACTCCCATTCTATTTTTTTTCTTTTTTTTATAAAGCTTTTTATTTACAAAACATGAGTGACCTTTCAACATTGACCTTTGCAAAAACTTTTTTTTCCCAAGCTTTTCCCCTCCTTCCCCCCACCCCTCACCCCTAGATGACAGGTAATCTAATACATGCTAAATAGGATAAATTATATGACAAATACATGTTTACATATCTATACAGTTATTTTACTGCACAAGAAACATCAGATCTAGAAAGAGAAGAAGGAAAAAACAACCTAAGAAGGAAAACATATTGGCTCCCATTCTAAAAGGGGAAGTCTTTATTCTAATGAGGAAGGGTCCCTCCCATTCTAATGGAGGAGGGGACCTCCAATCTATACCGAGAAGTCTTCATTCTGATGGGGAGGGGAATTCCATGCTAATGGGGGGGGAGCTCCCATTCTAAAAGGGAAAGCCTTCATTCTAATGGTTCTATGTAATGGTTATAAAAGTTCTATGTAAATGCTATTATTATATACACAGCAGAACAATAATAAAAGTTGCACACAGAATTGGTAGGTCAGGACAACCCTGCAAGGTAGGGAGTGTTTGATCTATGCAAAAGCTAAATTAGAGGGGGCAGAGGTGCCCAAAAGGTTAAAATTTACTTTTGAAAAAGTCTCATTTAATAAGTCTCCTTCCCTACAGCACAGGTCAACCAGTTAGCCAAGGAGCTTTTATTAAGGGCTTCCAAGACAAAAACATGGTCCCTTGACCTCAGAGAGCCCATATTCTACTTGGGAAAGGAAGGGAACTCTCATTTTGATGGGGAGGATGGGGGACTCATTGTAGGAGGGAAGCCCTTATTCCAACGGGAGAGGGGAGCTCCTAATCTATGGGGGGAAGCCTCATTCTAATAGGGGAGGGAAGCTCCTATTCTAAAAGGGGAAGTCTTCATCCTAATGGGGGAGGGGAGCTCCCATTCCGAGGGGGAGGGGCTCACGTTCCAATAGAGTGCACAGTATGAAAACATCTATGTCAGTATAGGGTACATGCAATATGTAATGGGAGATAATCCCAGGGGGGAGGCACAGATTTGGGAATGGGAGAAAGGCCTTTCAGGGAAGGGGAGGAGGGAGAGAGCGCGCCAAATATGGCGGGCAGCCAGGGGAAAAAGGCCTAAAATAGGATTTGGTTTATAAGAACCGAAATGTTGGGTCAACTTTTCAGAAATTCGCTCAATGAAAAGTAAGATGCTCCGGGCACGTGCCCGATTTCCTTCTCCGTAGGCATGCCACCTCTTAGAGTGCCGGCTGCCTCCCCAAGGGGACTGTGGAGATTGCTGGGGCACTTTTGTGAATTGGGGCCTCGGGTCAGCCCGTGGGGGAGCGCGGGCTCTGGAATCTCGTTCCCCCCCCTCATCGCACATCCCCAAATCGCGCGATTCTCTGCTCCACATGTTCTCATGTTCTGCTCATGACCTCCTGTGTCTTGCCCCGCAGACGGCGCGCACAGCGTGAGCGCCCAGTGCGTGCTGCGGGTCACCATTATCACGGACGAGATGCTAACGCACAGCATCACGCTGCGCCTGCTAGATATGTCTCCCGAGCGCTTCCTGTCGCCGCTGCTAGGCCTCTTCATCCGCGGCGTGGCCGCCACGCTGGCCACGCCTCCTGACCACGTGGTGGTATTCAACGTGCAGCGGGACACGGACGCACCGGGCGCGCACATCCTCAACGTGAGCCTGTCTGTGGGGAGACCGCCCGGGCCTGGGGGCGGGCCGCCCTTCGTGCCCTCAGAGGACCTCCAGGAGCGCCTCTACCTGAACCGCAGCCTGCTGGCGGCCATCTCGGCGCAGCGCGTGCTGCCCTTTGACGACAACATCTGCCTGCGGGAGCCCTGCGAGAACTACATGCGCTGCGTGTCCGTGCTGCGCTTCGACTCCTCGGCGCCCTTCATTGCCTCCACCTCGGTGCTCTTCCGACCCATCCACCCGGTCGGAGGCCTGCGCTGCCGCTGTCCACCGGGCTTCACCGGAGACTACTGTGAGACCGAAGTGGATCTCTGCTACTCGCGGCCCTGCGGCCCCCACGGGCGCTGCCGCAGCCGGGAGGGCGGCTACACCTGCCTCTGCCGGGAGGGCTTCACCGGTGAGCACCCACGGGGAGGAGCTGGGAGGAAGGAAGGGTGGGGGGATGATGCACAGTCAGAGGGAGGGGGCTGAGAAAGAGAGAATGAGGTAATCCAGGGGGAGGGGCCTAGAGGGAGGCGGGGCGGGAGAGAACGGGACTATTGGTGGAGGGGGATGCCCATCCATGGCGAAAGGTGGTTTTGAATGAAGGGAAATATCCAGTGATGAGAGGGGGGCTGGGTATGAATGGTCATTGATGGAAAAGTTTGGGGAG
>JAJPUD010002210.1:0-171164 GCA_023553655.1 Myrmecobius fasciatus | reverse complement strand
TTTGAAGCATTTCATTGTTGAAGAGAATCATGTCCATCAGAACTGATCATCATATAGTATTGTTGTTGCCGTGAATAATGATCTCCTGGTTCTGCTCACTTCACTGAGCATCAGTTCATGCAAGTCTCTCCAGGCCTCTCTGAAATCGTCCTGCTGGTCGTTTCTTTTCTTTCTTTTTTTTTTTTAATTAAAGCTTTTTATTTGTATAACATATGTATGGGTAGTTCCCCAACATTGATCTTTACAAAGCTTTCCATTACAAATTTTACCCCCAGTCCCCTCCCCTCCCCTAGATGGCAGGAAGTCCACTACATGTTAATAATGTTGAAATGCTTGAGAAGTTATGCAAGAAAAATCCTATCTACAAGAAAAAAAAAAAAGAATCAGAGAAAGGCAACACAATGCAAGCAAATATCAATAGAGATCATGAAAATGTTACGTTGTGGTCCACATTTCATTTCCCTCTCTCTGGGTGTATATGGTTTTCTTCAGTGAACAATTGGAACTGGTTTGAGACAATTCTTTGTTGCAGAGAGCCATGTCTATCAGAATTGATCATCATGTAATACTGTTGTTGCTGTGTATGATGATCTCCTGATTCTGCTCGTTTCACTCAGCATCAGTTCATGCAAGTCCCTCTAGGCCTCTCTGAAATCGTCCTGCTGGTCGTTTCTTACAGAGCAATAATATTCCATAACATTCATATACCATCATTTATTCAGCCACTCTCCAATTCATGGGCATCCATTCAGTTTCCAGTTTCTAGCCACTACAAAAAGAGCTGCCACAAACATTCTTGCACATGTGGGGCCCTTTCCTTCTTTTATGATTTCTTTGGGATATAAGCCCAATAGAGACACTCTCTGAGAAAGAAATTAAGGGAGTTGAAAGCATACTCTCAGCTTCCAACAAGTAAGTTTTGGTCAGCTTTTCCTTACAGCCTTTCCCAATTCTTCTTCCCTAAAACCAATCACTGGTCCAGAAACTTCATCAGATGCTAGAGGGAGGAGAGAAACAGCTCTAGTACAGAAGTGTAGAATATAAAAGGGAATCTTAGGGATCATTTATCTTTCCTCCCTTTTACAGCTGAAAAAATTCTGGCCCAGTGAATAAAGTGACTTGCCCAAGATCACAAAGCAAATTGTATAGAGGAACACTATGGCTTTAGTAGAAGTCCAGGACTAGGATGTGGAAAGAAGGTAGAAGGTGATCATGGAAAGAAAAATTTTGATCTCCCACACTTTATGCTGTATTTCATTTATGCATACGTTTTGGTTCCTTATTTAACAATAACAGTACATTGTTGACTCATCAATTAGGACCCAAAGATACTTCTTTGATGCTTCTGCCCAAATTCAGTCCTTCCCTACCTTGTACTTGTTCAGTTGGTCTTTCCTTCTCTACCTTTGGCTTTAACCTATCCAGATGACTCTGTGTCTTATTCTGTTAAGGCTTATCCCTGAATCTGAATGCTCTGTATTTTGGTGAAATATTAAAACATCCCATGAGCACTTCTGTAAAAACTGCTCATCTCCTGCAAAGATGAGAACAACCCATGTCTAGTTGAAAATCGTTCAGTTTGTTCAGTTGCCTATGGATGAGCTCTATGACTTGTATCCTTCATGGAAAAGTCAGTCTTTTTTGGCTTTAGCAAGAAATAAGCATTTTAATGTCTAATCAGGAATGTTGGGCTTTCAGAGATTTGCTGTGGTTTAGATTTTATGCTAAAGGCAAATCTATTCGGGATAAAAACTCTAGTTGATTGGGTTAAATGTATTAACCCCAGCCTGATGTACATTCTTTTTCATATATAACTACTTCCCCACAAATCTACTTTTTAAATTATACATTATATAGGTTCCCTTGTATCCATGTATTCATTTATGTGTACGGGTGTATGGGTGTTCAGGCAAGACTAGAACCTGCTTTTAACCTTTTGTGTCCACCTGCCACCAAACTCTCACTTGTGAATCCAAGAAGCTGTAGCATGCAGAGCAGCAACACTCTAGTAAACTGTTTTGGCAAATGGGCTGAATCAGATTGAGGTTAGCTAAGGGGCTTCAAAAGCCCATTGGTGAGTGGGGGAAATAGGTGTCTGCTCCAAACCTCTGAAGACTTCCCCAGCAAACTAAGCAGATGTGAGCAATGTATCCCAATAGGATATGAAGGCAGCAAAAAAGAAGCAGGTGCTACGGAGCACCAAGAGCTTGGTTAGAAATTGAAGATGCCAGTTACTCACTGTATCCTGGGCCACTGCCAGTTATCTTAATTTTGTCTTTCCACTGAATGAACTCTGATGTGTTTGGAAGAGAGATTGAGGCCGGTGACTTTGTTCAACTCTTCCTCACTAAATGAGCAAATCAAAAGACATCATGCATACCATATTTACTCACCTTAAAGTTCCATGGCCACGGGCAAATGATGAAGTAATAGATTCTATATGCCCTCTGGGAGGGCACACAGGCAGCCCAGGCCATAAGGTCTTCTCACTGGCCTGAATAGCAGTAGAATCTAGCAGCTCACTGGTTATGAGCAGCCCTTTTTTTTTTCTTTTTAAAAAAATTGAGCTAACGCTCAAAAAGTTATCAAACTGTGCATACCCTTTGACCCAGCAGCATTTCTATTGGGCTTATATCCCAAAGAAATCATAAAGGAAGGAAAGGGCCCCACATGTACAAGAATGTTTGTGGCAGCCCTTTTTGTAGTGGCTAGAAACTGGAAATTGAATAGATGCCCTTCAATTGGAGAGTGGCTGAATAAATTATGGTATATGAATATTATGGAATATTATTGTTCTGTAAGAAATGACCAGCAAGATGATTTGGAGAGACTTACATGAACTGATGCTGAGTGAAATGAGAGACCCAGGAGATCATTATACACGGCAACAACAGTACTATATGACGATCAATTCTGATGGACATGGCTCTCTTCAACAATGAAATGTTTCAAACCACCTCCAATTGTTCACTGAAGAAAGCCATATACACCCAGAGAGAGGGATGTGAAATGTGGACCACAACATAACATTCTCATACTCCTTGATTGATGTTTACTTACATTGTGTTTCCTTTATCTGATATATCTTTTGTGTAGATAAGATTTTTCTTGCACAACAATGATAAGTTTGGAAATATGTATACATATATTCGATTTGCCAATATTTTAACATAATTAACATGTAGTGGATATCCTGCCATCTAGGGGAGGGGTGGGGAGTTGGGAAAAATTTGTAACAGAAAGCTATGTAAGGGTTATTGTTGAAGAATTACCCACACATATGTTATGCAAATAAAATAAAAAAAGAATTAAAAAAAAGAAAAATAAGATATAAAGTTGTCTTTATTTTTAAGTAAAGGTAAAATAAGGTTATAATTCTTTATCTTGAACTTTTTGTTTTGTTTTGAACAGTATTTTCCCCCCAGTTACATGTCAAGAAAATTCATTTTTACAATTTTGAATTTCAAATTTTTTTCCTTCCCTCCCTCTCTCTCTTCCTCTCTTCCAAAGATGGCAGGTAGTTTGATATGGTTTATAGATGTGCTATATGGAAAATATTTCCATATTAGTTACTGCTGTAAAAGAATTTTGTTTTCTTATCAAGTTAAAATGAGAAAATTTCACTATGTGCCCTAATAAATGAGATGATCTTTCACAAAAAAAATTGAGCTAAATACAAAATATGAAAAAACCAGGATAGAAATAAGACAGAAAAGGAAAATTTGAAAAAAAAAACAAAACATTGTCATGTGCTCCACAGAATGTCAGAGAGGATTCAATAAGTTTCCATTTGAAGAAAGCCTATATAATAGAAGAAATTATATAAATGAGTGCCCATCTTTTCTTTGCTTCCTTGTAGGTTATTCTTTTGTTCTCTACTGAGCACTTTTTACTTTCTTCTTTTTTCCCCCTTTCATCCCCCCCTCACACCAACCCAAGTTGCCCTTTTTAAGGACTGCAGCTTATCTCCTGGTGTGAGGAAGGGAATAGAAAAAGGTGCCCTAAAAATTTGTCTGTTTCATCTAATCTGCCCCTGTTTACTACAGCATGCTGGGACTCTGTATTGTAGTTGAAAAACAAAAATACAAAAACTTTTACAAAGATAATTCCACTCATCAGTGATACATGGAATATGTGCACACCTATGGACAACATGAAATCCAGTAGACCTGAAAGATGAATAGCTATTGTTGTGAGAGAATTCAACATTTAATGCATCCAAATAACAGCTCTGAGGCAAACAAGACTGGTAAATGAATGCCAGCTTACCAAAGTTGGAGCTGGATACACATTTTTCTGAAGTAGCCACAATGATGGAGAGCACTGTGAGCTGACCTAGGTTTTACAGTTAAAACCCATCTAATCAACAAACTTGTATGCTTCCCAAAAGGAATAAAATATAGATCCATGACAATGTGATTACCACTTGCAGGAAAGCACACCACCATCATTAGTGCATGTGTTCTCACTATGATGAACCCTGTGGAGATCAAAGAAAAATACTATGGTGATTTGGAAACTTTTATCATCCGTGTGTCAAAAAAGGCCAATTGTGGATGACTTTTAACACCAGAGTAGGTACAGACTATTAAATGTGGCAGGGAGTCTTGGAACAAAGTTGAGAACAATGGCCATTTACTATGGGAGACTTGTGTATCTAATGACTTCATCACCAACACTGTCTTCTGTTAACCTAAACTCAATAAAACTTCATGAACACTTGAAGCAAATGTTGGCGTTTAAATGACTATGTCATTTAAGCAGAAGAGAGGATGTGAGAATGACAAAGGTGATGTGGGGCACAGAGTGCTGAAATGGTCCTACCCCCTTATCCTCTTCAAGCTAAACATTTACATTCAACAAAAGTGGCTGGGTCCAAGATGATTACTAGAAGACTTACTGTCAATAGATTATAGAGTGCTTCTCTAAGCATGAACAGTTCATTGCTACTCAGAGGGGAGGCTGAATCAACACATCACAACAGTAGAGCAGAAAAGAAGTAGGCAGCTTTCAGAGATTTGGTGTACAGGACTGAATTTACTCATCTGGACCAGAATACTTGAAACATCAAGACTAATTTGACAAAAATGACAGGAAATTCAGAAACTGCCAAATGAAAAAGAATTCCACAGGATTTATCAGCAGGATAGTGTGTTTCTCTTTAAGCAGGCAGCATTTAACTCCATTGAGATAAATGCTCATGAAACAGAAATGAATTCTTGATTCAGTAAGAAGTCAGATATAAAATTCAGTTAAGTGACAATGCTAAGCACTTTTATGATGTCCTGAAGGTCATTTATGGGCCAAAGACCTATGGCACATTCAATTACTCAATGCCAATGGAGCCATGTTGATTAGTGATTAAGGACAGAGTCTAGAGAGATGGGCTGAACACTACCATGGTATTTTCAACAGACCATCAGTCAATGCTGAAGCCATTGACTATATGCTTCAGGCTGAAGCCATTTCTTCTCTAGCTAAACTTCTAAAAGTGTTTAATGCCATTTGGCTCCTTTTCTGTGGGAAAGCACCCGGTATGGACTCTATTCTAGCTAAGACTTACATGATAGGAGGTCAACTGCTTATACAAAAGCTGACTGAAATTTCATAGATTATATGGCAAGAAGAAGTTATCCCCAATTCAAGAATTCCTCTGTTGTCTATCTCTATAAAGGTGAACAATCACATGTGGGTCTTTCTCTTATTGCCAACAAGATTCTTGCCTGAATCTCTCCTTAATAGGCTCATTCCTTCACTTGGAAGATGATCATCTACCAGAGAGCCAACGAGGCTTCAGAAAGGGCCAAAGAATCGTTGACCTGGTGTTTGCTGTCTGACAACTCTGGAAAAATGCAAGAAAAAAACAGAGGTCTGTACACAGTGTTAGTCAATCTGTCCAAGGTCTTACTGTCCATCATAAGGGCATGTGGAAGATTATGCCATAATTTCCCAGAAAAGTTATCAGTCTCATCAGCACTGTATGCCAGTCCATGATAGCACGCTTGCACGAGTTCTGGGTAATGGACTAAGTTCTCACATTTTCCCCATCACCAGTGGAATGAAGCAGGATGCGAGGTTGCTCCTACCATATGGAAGGCAAAGGTGAAGGGGAGAGTTGGTGTGTGACTTTTTGTTTGCAAAAGATCGGTCACTTTTACACTGAGAGGCAAAAGACAATGGATCGATTCTCTACTATGCTAGTTTTGTCCTGACAACACCAAGAAATCTGGTTTTCTACCACCCAGCACCACATCTTCCATGTGTGGAACCATTAGTTACAGCAAATGGAGAAATATTGAATGTGGAAACAGACATACCTGCAGTACAGATGACGAAGTTGATACGCATATTGCCAGACCTAACTCATGTTTGGGAGGTCCTTAAGGAAAGTGTGGGAGAGAAGACATATTGGACTGTTTACCAGTAACAGACTTCCAGTCTACAGAGTCATTTTGCTGACCTCATTGTTGTATGTCTGTGCAACCTGGGCAGTATACCAGCACCATGCCAAGAAATCAAATCACTTCCATTTGAATTGTCTTAGGAAGATTCTGAAGATCAATTGTCAAGATAAGGGCTGGACATGGAGGTACTTTCTCAAGCTGAACTGCCAAGCACTCAGACTGCTGCAAAGAGCACAGTTCAGGTGGGCTGGCCATGTTGTTTGATGGCCAATCATACTTTGCGTAAAAGACTATTTTATGAAGGACTCAAGGCAAGTGGAGGTCTGAAGAAGCAACACAGTGACACTCTCAAGGTTGTGATTGGGAGACATGGGAGACACTGGCTTAGGAGCACCCAGGATGGTGAGTGAGCCTGCATCAAAACAGGTGCTGTACAAATTGGGAAATCATCTTTACATTTAAGGGTTCTTATAAAGGCCTCATCTCTAAAATATATAAAGAATTGTCTCATATTTATAAGAATTCAAGCCACTCTCCAATAGATAAATGGTCAAAGGATATGAACAGACAATTTTCAGATGAAGAAATTAAAACCATTTCTAGTCATATGAAAAGGTGCTCCAAATGATATTGATCAGAGAAATGCAAATTAAGACAACTCTGAGATACCACTACACGCCTGTGAGATTGGCTAAGGTGACAGGAAAAGATAATGACGAATGTTAGAGGGGATGTGGGAAAACTGGGACACTGATACATTGTTGGTGGAACTGTGAACGGATCCAGCCATTCTGGAGAGCAATTTGGAACTATGCTCAAAAAGTTATCAAACTGGGGGCAGCTAGGTGGCCCAGTGGATAGAGCACCAGCCTTGAAGTCAAGAAGACTTGAGTTCAAATCTGGTCTCGGACACTTAACATTCCCTAGCTGTGTGACCCTAGGCAAGTCACTTAACTTCAATTGCCTCAGCAAAAAAAGCAAAAAAAAAGTTATCAAACTGTGCATACCCTTTGACCCAGCAGTGTTTCTATTGGGCTTATATCCCAAAGAAATCCTAAGAGAAGGAAAGGGCCCCACATGTGCAAGAATGTTTGTGGCAGCCCTTTTTGTAGTGGCTAGAAACTGGAAACTGAAGGGATGCCCATCAGTTGGAGAGTGGCTGAATAAATTATGGTATATGAATGTCATGGAATATTATTGTTCTGTGAGAAACGACCAGCAGGATGATTTCAGAGAGGCCTGGAGAGACTTGCATGAACTGATGCTGAGTGAAACGAGCAGAATCGGGAGATCATTATACATGACAACAACAATACTATATGATGATCAATTCTGATGGACATGGCTCTCTGCAACAATGAAATGCTTCAAACCAGTTCCAACTGTTCAGTAAAGAAGGTCATATACACCCAGAGAGAGGGACATGAGATATGGACCCCAACATAACATTTTCATGGTCTCTATCGATGTTTGTTTGCATTGGGTTTCCTTTCTCGTATGGAAACATGTATACATATATTCGGCTTATCAAATATTTTAATATAATTAACATGTAGTAACATTTCCTGCCATCTAGAAGAGGGGAGGGGAATAGGGGGGAAAATTTGTAACAGAAAGCTTTGTAATGGTCAATGTTGAAGAACTACCCATACTACCCATATTTGCATATGTTATGCAAATAAAAAGCTTTAATTTAAAAAAAAACAGGTGCTGTGATCTAGGAGCAAAGCAGAATTGCAGCAGTTCAAAAGAAACACGAGATGGGCAAGTTTAAAGGCATCTCCCCTCATAATATTTATATAATTTGTGCCTGATCCGGGTAAAGCTTCTGAGCTTGTGTTGGTCTAATGAGTCACAGCTAGACACTTCATACCCTGACCCTGACACAGTGATATCATTTTGGTTCTCTCTGGGCACGAAGGACAATAACCTCTAAACCTATAGATTTCCCCCTAGTGAATGGTATGTTATCTCTCTTACTTTGTGCTCTTCTAGGCAGAATGCAGAATGCAACACACAAAAGGGACTCGAGTCCTCTGAAATAGTCTTCTAGCTCAATATTGCTTGAAACCCAATTGGCTTTTATAAGGAAATCAGTGGGAGCCTTAGAACAATAGTCACTAATCCAGAGTCCCAAAGTTAAAAGAACTTGCTTTAGGTTTGCTTCAGGGATAATAAATTACATTGCTAGCAAATCAAGGAGTTGTGAATCAATTATTTATTTATTATTTTGGAGAGGGGGTCCTTAAGGTCACCATGATGAACGGGAAGGTAACAGGCTTGGTTGAATAGAGTACTCCATCTTCCTTAGATTTGACAGCTGAGAGTTTATTTAACAGTTTCTTCAGCATCAAAGAGAGCAGAAGAGGATGGGCATGAGGCTGAAGCAGCCGGCAAAGTGCTCAAGGTAGCAGAAGAATGCATGACAACCACAGATGGCCCGGCTAACAACAGATCAGCTCTGACCTGTTTCACCATAGCTAACACTTAGACTCATTTATTTGAGCAAATAAGTGAAATCTGCTGCCTCATTTTATTTTATTTTTTTGCCGAGGCCATTGAGATTAAGTGACTTGCCCAGGGTCACACAACTAGGAAGTGTTAAGTGTCTGAGACCAGATTTTAAGTCAGGTCCTCCTGACTTCAGGGCCAATGTTCTATCCACTGTGCCACCTAGCTGCCCCAATCTGATGCCTTATTAAACAGTGTTCATTCACAGGACTCTTGGGTGCATCTTTCTTGTCACATCTAGGAGCAGGGGAGATGCCAATTATAATGACCTTGCTGAGTAGCTCTGACTTTTCCCCTAGGTTTTAAGGTCTCTCATTCTCTGGCTCCATTGAATAGTCAACTATGGAACTTCATTAAAATAGCCCAAAGCTTTCCAAAGGCATTCCCATAATCAATCTCCCTCAAGTACCCTCTTTTCCTTCCCTTTCGTCTTCTCACAGCTGAGACCAGTGGAAAGAGCGGCTGCCTTCAGGAGGCTGCTGGACCAGAGGCTCAGGAAAAAAGTCTCAGAATGGAGTGAAAGAAGAAGAAAGGCTTGCGAGAATAGTCTAAAGCAAAGCATGATGAAGGGAATCTGGTGGTAGTGCACAGAGATTTCTCTCTTTCACTCCAGCCCCAAGATGGGAAGAATCACATTAGAGACTAGACCTGAAACATGTGGCCTGGAAGATGGCAAGGTCAACTGTGGTGAATGACTTGATGAATTACCTGAGGATAGACCTGCCCTGGGACCCAAGGGAAGAGAAAAAGTCAAAGTGAAATTAGTTCAGTTGACTTGTACAGTAAGAGAAGCAAATTTAATCCCAGCAAAAGGTATTAGAAATAAATAACTCATACTTCTGTAGAGCTTTAATGGAATCACCAATGAGCAATACCCTCCTTCCTTAGAAGAAAAGGTAGTGTCTGAGAATTAGGGATTCAGATTCAGGGTGGCACTTTCTTAAAAATTATGTGTATATATACACATACACACATATATACATATTTATAAAAATAGAAATAAATACATAGATGGAAACAATACGTATATATATGTATGTAGACATCCACCCACACATGTGTGTGCATTGATATGTAAATTGTTTTAAACAAATATAAAATATAAAATCTGTTTGGCTTTTAAAGATCTTTATCACTTGGCTCCTTCCTAATATTTCCAGTTTCTTACACTTTACCCCCTCCCCATAGTCTACACTTTAGTAACCCTGGCCTTATTGTTCTTGACACAGGATGCTCCAATTCTAGGCATTTTCTCAGGCTGTCTCTGCTGGAATACTCTCCCTCCTCATCTCTACCTCTTGACTTCTGTGGATTCTTTCAAGTTCCAACTAATATTCCACCTTGTATAAGAAGACTTTCCTGATCTGCCTTAATGCTAGTATTTTCTATTATTTCCATTTACCTGGAGGGTACTTATTTGTACATAGTTATTTAGAAGTTATTTCCCCCATTAATCTGTGAACAGGAACACTTAGCACAGTGCCTGGCACATTATTGTGTCGAATCATTTCAGTCATGTCCAACTCTGTGTCTCTATTTGGAACACAGTAAGGCATTTAATGCTTCCTCTATGCTCAAAGGGCTATCAAATTATGCAGTCTCTCCTGGGCCTGTATCCCAAAGAGATCATAGAAAAGGGAAAAGCACCCACATGTGCAAAAATGGTTACAACAGCCCTTTTTGTAGTAGCAAGAAACTGGAAACTGAGGGGATGCCCATAAGTCGGAGAATGGCTGAATAAGCTATGGCATATGAATGTTATGGAATATTATTCTATAAGAAACAATCAGAAGGATGATGTCAGAAGGGCTTGGGGAGACTTACACTTAGCATCAGTGAAGTGAACCAAGAGATCATGGTACAATTCAACAATAAGATTGTGATAATCAACTGGGATGGATATGGCTCTTTTCAACAGTGAGGCGATTCAAGCCAGTTCCAATACACTTCTGATGGAGAGAGCCATCTGCACCCAGAGAAGGGACTATATATAGGGACTGAATGTGGATCACAACATAGTATTTTCACCTTTGTTATTATTTGCTTGTCTTTTTGCTTTCTCATTTTTCCCCTTTTGATCTAGACGTTTTATTCTTTGTATTTTTATCCCCAGTGCCTAGCATAATATCTGGCATTTAGTAAGAACTTCATAAAAACTTAGACCGCTATTGGAAAAGGGGAAAGAAATAAACCGAATCCCATCAATGCTGGGTAATTTATCTTGTTAGTGATTTACATTTGGCTAAGCCTAGAAATGGATGTTTCAATGTCATGAGTCTGATTTGATCTGGAGTTGGGTCTGTGACACCTACTGTAGCTTTCATTGCTTCATACCCACAGGATGGCAAGGGTAGAGGGTGTTTTAGGAAGCTCTCCATCTGAACAGGATTGTCCAAAGACTGTTTCAGACCTATCACTGAGTGAGACTTTAATGTGCCAGAAGGCAAAGGTAACTCTTAGTTATACATTTTGGGGCCATCTTTAATATCTTAATTTCCTCCGCTGAAGTTTAGGCTCATTTCCTTCTTAAGTTCTAAGCTTGCTTCTTTGTCACAACATTCCTTTGCCTTCTCTATTTCAGGTTAAGGATTTCTGACCTCCTTGAAGACAGACCTTTTATAATCTTGGTGGATATATTGCTGGACCTTTGCCAAGCCCTGCTTGTCAAGTGAAAATGCTGAGGAAGGAGATGATCTCTACAATTCCTTTTAAGTCTATTTGCCTTAATTTTTTTTAATTAAAAAAAAGAATTATAAAGTTTGTTTTGTTTTTAAAATAAACTGTTTACCATCAAGGATTTCAGTCCCAGATAAGCTGCATGAAGAAGTTGAAATGGCATTAAAGAAAACAAAGATGGGAAATGCTGCTAGATCAATGAGTGATGCTTTTTTTTTCCTCAGAAGGAAAGATAGTGTCAGAACTAGGGGTTCCAATTCAGTGCGACCCAGATGGGGCCAGCTCTCCATTTTAACAGCAAAATTTCCACTTCTACTTCATATACCAAGATCTTCAGAATTGTGGATAAAAGACAAAGATGGTAGGAATCACTATTTCACTCCTGCAAAGAAGCTAGCCTAAATCTCATTAATAGAATCAGGTGAACTGATCAGGGATGGGTATAGGAACTATATACTCAGTCTTTTCTCCCGGGGGTACTCTTTCCTGTATGAAAGTACCGAGCCTAGACAAAACCTAGGAACTCACATTTCAAGGCTGACGATCTTGAGTTGAACCTGTGGTACTCAAAGTAGTCTTTATTCAATTCCACCCAATGTCCCCCCTATTCTCCCATTTACATACGAGGCAGAGCTTTTTATCAGTGGCTTCTGAGATGCAGAAAAGATGAGCTGGGATGACCACAACACCAGCCCCCAATGAATTCACGGCTGCTATTCAAAAATGGAAGGGGTATCCAAGATGCAAATAGGTGAGAGTATGCTGGCTGGGCTTATTGCTCACAGGCTCCCACCATGCAGCTGGAAAGAAGGCTCATGTGTGAAACGGAGCCAATTTTGGAGTTAAGGGGAGAGGCCAGGAGTAAAGACTTCTAAAACTCCCTCCTTCTTCTGCTATTAGGCAATGTGATTTTCTTCCTAGCTTTAGAGAATATTCTGTCACCCCAGAGTTTATTCTGGGCCCAAGCAGAGACAAAGTAGGGAACAGTTTAGGAGCAACCATGCCCCTCGGAATTTCAGGGTGAACTCCACTCCGAAGAGACTTGGCTTGGGGAGGCTTGATCTCCTGAAGGTTCTCAGATTAAAGGGAAGAGGAATATTGAGATAGGCTATGTCTAATGTCATGCTATATGAAGATTTCATGGATCTCCACTACCAGAAGTTAGCTTTCCATCCTCTAAACTCTTAACACTTTAATGCCCTTATCACATTCTGCTTTGTTAGTGTACATGTCTTACCCTTCCACATTTTTTTTTTTATTTTCAGTCACTAACACAGTGAGTAATTTGTACATAATATACATTTGATAGTTAATACACATTTGTTGAATGAATATGCAGAATACTGGCTTTCTTCTCAATATGGGGCAAAATCTGTGATACTTTTATACTTATTCAATTAACTCCTGAAATTCTCTTTCCATAAACTCTTCCTAGATTATCATGCTGACAGCTTTTCTTTTCTTCCTCCCTATCCTGTCTGGAAATGGGGTTCTCTAGTAAATCTTTGGAGGATATAAATACCTCATTTCCAATTAACCTACTGATGTCCCCTTTTGTTTTAGAACTCTGGGCCTCTACATGGTAAGAACTGTCTATGGGGTTTCTCCTACACTTATACACAGCCTACACTTGTAATACTACACAAAATTGGGTATGATATGGTGGTTATGGGGGATCTTTTAATGATTCCCACATGAAAGATTTGGGAAGCCCATTTTTAAGAGCTAAAGGAAAGGTGGTAAACCTATTCCTTCAAAGAAGCAAACTTTGGCTCAACCTTTAAGTCACTGCAAACAAGCTAAATGATCTTGGTATGAAAACAGGAAACATGTTTTCTCACTGGTGTGCAGGATTTCAGTTTTAAAGGCAACTCATTCCTGTGTCTCCTAATGGAGTCCTCCCAAGACTCCTGTGTCTGAGCAAATAGGAGACCTTTATCCCAGCAGTACTCAAGCATGTAGCTACCCAGCCTGCATGACTCAGATTCTCAGAAGCCTTCCAGCTCAATGTCACAGAGCTGTTGTACAAATAATCCAAGCCAAGTGTATGGAGGTAGGAGGTGGAGGCCTTAAAAGGCCTAAGAACAGAAAACCAAGGTGTCGGAGATAGTCATCATGGTCTACTTTAGTTGTCTCTTCTGGGGACCTACAGAAAGTCAAGATTGAGGGATAAAACCCCAACCCAAACCTCTTCCTCTGAGTAGAGTTGTGCCTAATATACCAATAAGGCTTGGTTCTTTCTAAATGCTCCCCTATTTTCCTCTGCGTGGGCCCAGAGAAATCTCTGGGATGACAGACATTCTCTAATGCCTGTGATGCTAATCACAGGGAGAGGAAGTTTATTATCATTATGGTCATTTGGCTTGTTGCCATTTCTCTATTGCCTATTTCCTCTCCAGGATCTCCCTTTGCCATACAATTTCAAAATATCACAAACTTTTGTTTTTCACTTTCTTCTGCAATTAATTATTGGCTATGAGGGCAGAAGTATGGGAGGTAATTGCAAATTAGATTCTACTCCCTGTTTCACTTCCTCTTATAGAAGTTACTTCTTCAGAACAAATTATCGAGGAAAGCAAATGTGCAAAGAAATGGAATTTTAAATCGCTATAAATTAATGTGCAAATATACTACACTGATTTCTCAATCAAAAGCAACAAACACTAAAACTTTTATTATACTTTAGTAGCAAGAATCCTTCTAGGAATATGCCTCCAAAATAGATTCAATGAATGGGATCCCTTATACCAAGTGTTAAAATCCCCCAGGGATAATCACTGACTCTACAAATACTAAATTAGGTTAAAGCAGTATTGTTCCTAAAGAGTGTACTTGTGCTCAAAAGAATGGCCCTTATCTCACTTCATCCTTAGGCTTCTTGATCTCCCCTCCACTGGAGAAGGTAGTCACACTCTCCATCTTCTTTAGGTCAAGAGGCATTGATGGCTGACTAATCCCAGGGAGACAGAACGAGTCAGATCAGCTTGGTCCAGGTTGGTCCAGGGACTACTTCTATGCTGGGATTTCTTCTGGCAGTCTTACTTATCATGAAGGTAAGTGGGCTGGGCTTCCACTCTGGATTCTTCACCACTTCTGGCTGGGAGAAATTGAGCATTTGTATCTTTAGGCTGACAGGTTCAACTCCTGGTTATATAGACTTGGGCTATCCGGTTTTCCACTTACCCATTTCCATTTGCAAGGCTGAGGTGGATGCTGTGGGGAAGAGCAGGAGATCAGAGAGCAGATATAATAGCTCCAAGTGGAGGGACCATGGAGGTTCATCATTGCCTGGTCCCTGGCACAAAGGGTGATGCTCTCTCCAACCTTTTCAGACAGCATCAAGGACTTAGACCATACTCATGGAATTGTAGAATCAGAATACTTGGCAACTGAATGGGTTTGGGGGAGATGAAGAGGAGGATTTGAATGGTAGCTTCTCATAGTATTTCCTGGGACCTTAAATGTCATAACTGGCTCTTCAAAGTCAGCCTTAAGACATGGATTGCTTTTGACCCCTTCTTCACTATTCTGCATCCCACCAAATACAATCAGTTGCATCTGTCCCCTCCTATTCCCCCCTGTCAATCCTGGATATAGTTCATGCCTCCATTACCTGGCTCTCTATTGCTTATTAAAATCTAAACTCCTAAAAATGGCATTCAAGGTTTTTTATGATCAGGTCTCAATTTATCTTTCCAGTAGTATGATATAGCTATTCCCTATATTGCTTCCTAATCTTTCCCTTTCTTCATACTTTTTTGGGTTTGCTTTTGCTTAGAATGTTACCCAACCTACCCCCTCCCAAATGTATTTGTTTAAATCTGACTTTGTGACTCAATTCAAATGTTACCATCTCTATATTTAGACTTCCCCAAATTCCTCCACTTCTTTCCTGTGGTTTGGACTCCCAGAGCACTTTGCATCACGGTGTTTATCATAGCCTACTTTGCATTACATGTGCATACCTTTTATTTCCCTGCTAGGCTGCAGTATCCACAGAACAATGCTTTATACATGATGTAAGATGTTTGGATGAAGAAGGTAAGGCCATCGTTTTACCCTAGGATCTATCTTTACCCTCACTCTCCATCAATTAACACATTGGCTAAGATACAGAGTCTTGATTGATATATGGCCTGAGACAAGGGTTACGGATTGGAGGCCCAAGAGCATCTCCCTGTAAACTGGGCATCTTGATGCCATTTCTTTTGTATGTGTATTGGAACTGGGCATTTGTCATATCTACTGAGAACAAACTATAGTTTATCTTCTCTGGGATGACTAGGTAGGAAAGCAATGCCATATATTGGGCAACAGGAATAGGAGGCCTCAATCCACTGTGTCCAAGCTCCTGAGCAGTAAGCTCATGGCCGTAAGAACACAAAATCCAGAAACCACTTTCTAAAATACAAGCTCCTACGCCAATAACACTGAGCCCTGGAAGACTGGTGGTCATAAAAGCTCAGGCCCTTCTTGCCTTCTTTGGAGAGCATGTTCTTTGTGGAATCTGTCAAAGCAGGTGGGAGGTGAGGATTCATTTCTCTTTCTTTTCTTTTTGCTGAGGCAATTGGGGTTAAATGATTCACCCAGGGTCACACAGCTAGGAAGTGTTAAGTGTCTGAGGTCACATTTGAACTCAGGGCTGGTGCTCTATGTATTGTACCTGCTCCTGGATTCATTTTTCTTGGCTAAACAGCGCCTCCAACATTTTGATTTGGACAAAATACTGGTTTATACAATGAAATCCCCTGAACTTAAAACCTCAAAGCTTTTTCTACCATCTCTTAACCCAACATCAGAGGGAATCTAAATAAGTTACAAGATGGCAGCATCTTCTAGACTCCCATAAAGGTTGCCAGCAGCAAATTCGCTAAAAAATGGCTTTAGACTCCCCATAGTCCCAAGTCTTCTCCGTTCCTGCACAATTCCGTTTGCTGTCATCTTCCATCTTAGCCAAACTTTAAATGATTTCTTTGTACAAAATGGTGAAAGGGTAGGTGGGTGATGGGCAGAAACCTCACTATGACCGAGGGTGTAGGAGCCTAGGACAGTGCAATTAATTGGCCAGAGGGCAGTCACATACAGACATAATCTGCTTTATATAAAAGGGATAGGGCTCACTGCCATGAAAATCTTCTCCTTCATAGGGAATTCTACCTTAAGGGATTTTGTCTTCAAGGGCTTCAATAAAAATGCCAACCCTCGGACATGTCAATCAATCTTGGCTGGTACTTTAGCTGACATCTAAGTGAAAGTGAGGTCCTTTGGGCAGAGAACTCAGGAGTAGGAAAAGGTGTAGGAGAAGGCACCAGAGCCGTCATCCTCTCATGTTCAGCTTACAATTTGGCCCAAGATCAGCCACCATACACAAGGTGTGGCTAATAATTATAGCTAGCTAAAGAAAGAAGTAAGTGGCTGTAATTTCATCCCTTGGAAGGGAGAGCATTATCTGGAAACAGAATGCTTGGGAAGAGGCCCAGTGCGCAGATATCAACAAAATGCTACAGGAAGCTCCTTTTGCCCCGTCAGAACCAGGGAATCCCTGAAAATGCCCGTTCCCATATATCCAAGAAAGATCTAAAATTGCACTGATTTGATTCTTTAGGTAGCCTCTCTTCTGGTTGCCAGTTTTTAAATTTTTTAAAGATGAGAAAATTAGAAAAGTAACCATCTTAACAAACCGTAGCTTAGTCATCTTAACAGATCGGGTAACACAAAGTCCATTCTGTTTTATTCTGACCCAAATATTGCAAATATACAGAAAAATGCCAGTACAAAGTTAAACACATCCAGATTTATTTACATAATGCTAAAGAAATTTGAGTTTCATTTCAATCTTTTTGACCCTTTCTTGGAAGATACTAAATATGGAAGAACGTGGGGGGTGTGTGTGTGTGTGTGCGCACGTGTGCAATGGCTTTATGGTGTAATGGACATGGGTTAATGGAACAATCATTTTCTTGCCCTACATGCAATTGGCTGTGCCAAGAGAAGAGAAAATGAATAATAGAGCACATGCAATGACTATCTCCAGTACTACCTTACACCTTAGTAGAAAAGCAGCTGCCTCTCAGTTGGGGAAGCACTGGCATCATCTGCTTGGGAAAAGATGTGAAACAGGCACAGGCACCGGACATAGAGAGACTCTCATCATTTCTGTCCACTGGGACAATAGGAGAGTCCTCTTAGACTTTCCAAAGAAGGTAAGTGAATTGAATTTCCAGGGAGCTGTTCATGATACCAGATGAAGGTAATAAGACCTTCTTTTTGAAGAAGTTTCATTAAAATCTTGGGGCATGTAAATAAATCACTATTATGTAAAATATACAGTTTTTAATATGTATGTGTATACATATATATGTACACACATACATACACATATTTGTGTGTGTATATCTATAATATATATAAATCAGCTTTATGACTTATGTATAAACAAGGACCATTAAGAATGTACCAGTTTGAAAAAATGAACATAGAAAGCTGTTGTGGATAATTCCAAGTTAGTATTTCAATTCTGACAGTTTCACTGTAACGCAAGAGAAATCAAGAAAATCCTGTTATGACAGTCCGTCTCCATAGGGAGGAAAGCCCTGGAGCGCTTGTAGGTATGGCTATCAATTCCCTAGGGGTGGCGCTCCTCAAGTTGGCTGGCTACGGGAGAGAATGGCAGGAGGGACTGCAAGCCATGTAAGTGCTGACGGATGCAGCAAATCTTAACTTTGGTTCTGTTCAAAAGATGAAGCATATGTATTCACTTGCTCGACTGAAGAAGGGAGGTGCTGGTGTTCAGGAGATCTGCTTAAACAACCTGATTTATTGCTACGTCAGGTTCTCGGGACACAAGACAGCCTCTCCCCGTCTGGGCCACAAACAACTGGGGCCGGGCTAGTCCAGCCTGTCCCTTAGGCCAAGAAGGAAAGCCTTGAGGCTTCCTGTATTTTTCTAGGACCTCCCAGCCTAAAGCTACCGGAGGACAAATCATGGTTTACAGATTAGTGTCTACAGCAGAATGGGGCAGCACTCTTGCTGACACAGTCTCTATCTAGTTCACCTCTGTCAGTGATCAACTTAGGAAGAAGAGGGAAACTGGAGGTAAATCAATGACACTGAAGAGTTCCGCAATACTCCAGCTGACCAAGAATGTTTTCTGGGCCCACCTAGGGCCACTGACGGAAGACAACAATGCTCCTAGAACTCCTTTCAAGGGATTTCATTTCACCAAAGTCTTTTCTAAAATATCTGAACCTCACACCTGTCTCCATATACTGAACCTAAATGACTGCTTGAAGTGAATGCTTCTGGTTCTCGGGGGAGAGCAACTTTTCTACCAAGATTAAAGGCTCAGTTGATCTTGGGGGTCAGTCCTACATACTTCCAGCTTCTCTTCAACAACTGCCCTTAATGAAAGTTCCAGAAATCACAACTCCCATTACCACAAGGTCTAGAAAGGAAAATCGTGCTGAGTCAGCATCAGGAGGTCACAGATCTCAAGCTCCTTTTTGTCCTACAAGTAGTAATAGGTTCTTCTACAGGACCAACTCTTGCCCACACCTGTCCAACAACATTGAAAGAGATTTGAAGTTGCAACTGCAGAACAGCAGTTAAGTAGTACATATGGGAAATGCACCTTTGACCTACGTTTCACTAAGGTTGTCCTCTAACCAACTGGGCTAATTAGCAAAATAGAACAGAAGAAATAAATTGGGTGATGAAGTATCACTGAGTAGTTGTTCTCGATGCACAGGCACAAAAAGAAGTATTATTGAGCCCTTTTCTAGAGACCCATAGTCATCTGCAGCTAAAGATAAAACAACAAACAAATGTTCAACATAGGCTTTTGTGACATGAAATGTCCAAGGTTATCTTAAGATGACGGCAACTACCCCTAACTTCGGTGTCATCTTTAGCAAGTCACTCTATGTCTCAATTTCATCACCTGCAAGATGGGAATAATCCTAGGTGTACATATTTTAGGAATGCAGACTTTGATATGTGAATGTCCTCATAAATAAGTGCTTTGCATATGAAAATGTAAAAATGGACAGTATTACTGTCTAGTAAAAATATTAGCTTTTCCATTATATATGTGTTATTATTCTGTGTATTATTTTCTAACATTTACATTAAAAGGAAGATAGTGCCAATTCCTAATTTAATATATAAGGGAATGTAATATAAATAAGTTTTCTGAGCATCAGTTATGAGCGGGAAAAGGAAGGAGATGAATTGCTGAAAATATTTTAATTTCAGACAGGGTATATTTTTGGAATGGCTTAAGAGTTAAAATTATTTTAAAATCCTTTTCACCTAAAAAGCCTGGTGTTCTCTAGACTTAACATATATATGCTAGCTCCCTTTATAAAAACTGGTAACTTTCTGTCTCATTTTCTTCTTAAGCAATCCTGACTCATTCAATTTACTGCAGTTGCAAAGTCTCCTGGATTTTTTTCTTTCCTTACTTTTTCCCTGCTGTTGTTAATTCATGCTGGTGATGGAGAACTTAGCCATCTGTTCATGCATGTCAGCAAAAGTTAATTTGGCACATTTAATCTTTACCAACTTCCTAACCACAATTGTGGCCTAGCAGTAAAACAGTAGTTTCTAAGGACAGAAAAATCCCAAATTATGGTTAAAGGAGAAAATGAGGAAATCGAGACACTGTGACCGGCACAGTACACATAAACTGAATTAATTATACTGTATCATGTACAGCAAATATTTTAAATGATCAGCATAACTAAATGATTGCAACTTTTCCTTACATGAGAAAAAAAAATCCACCCTTAATTCCACAATTCATTACTATGGAAAAAAATGTCAAACGAAGAGTTCCCCTACCCTCCCAAATTTTAAATGTATCATAAAGCTTCTGTCCTCTAGACTGGAAGATGTTTTCTAAGCAGCATGGCTCCAGATGGGCAAGGGTATAGCCAAAATCTGGAGCTAACAAATTGCTTGGCAGAACAAGGAACAGAGATGAGGAGGGAAATACAGGAATAAAAATTTTTTTAAAGCCTATAAGTTTGAAAATCTTGGTTCTAACTTGATGGATGGATAAACGGCAACTCAAAAGAAGCTAAAATAGGCATTTGTTTTTTTATAATTCAACTGAATGGTTCAGTGAGGTACAAAGGGCCAAAAATGAAAGAAATGGAATGCAGCAATGCCTACCCCTACAGAGGTTGCACTGCTCACTCAAAAAAAATTAGCTCTTGAAGAAATCATTTAACCCAATCAAGCATCCATATCAAATACATACTTTGCAGCAAGTCCATTAGCACACATATATACAAAGCATGTCTGACAAATGCTTCAAAAGGAGCAATAGTTTCTTCTGTACTTGATTCTAAATCTAATATATTCCCCTCTATCCCGTTCCCCTCCCTTCTCTCCCCCCGCCCCAACCCAGTTAAGAATATTTCCCTTTTAAGGTTTCCTGATTTAGTACTTCAGAAGCTCATGGCTCAGTTTTAACTCAGAGAGAGCAACAAATAAGGGTATTGCCTGATGAAAATGGGGCAAATAAAAACCACTGTGGTCTATGACCCCTGTAAAATCTCGGGGGGGGGAGTTGTGTGCCGAGCTAGTGCCTGCTGTTCTTGGATCAGCTTTGTCCCCAGATGGAGAAAACCTGTTAGGCCCATGTCAGTCTTTGCAGCCTCCATCCTCATTCTTGCAGCTGCTTCATGTAAAAGCTCAATGACGGCATGGAGCACAATGTGAGAGTTTATGCTAGAGCTGGCAGCTACCCTGAGGTAGGCACCATGCAAAAATACAGCAATAATAGCATTAGTGAGACATTCCCTTCAAACTCCATTTCATTTCCCTTTAAAAAAAGAAAAGAAAATCCCTACCACACTCAGCAGAAGGACAAATTAAAATAAAAAGAAATTATTTAAGAACTTCTTTTCTTAGAGGCATTGAATCCTGAAGAGTTTTAGGGGTTTCCCATCCCCATCTTGCATTTCTGTTGTGAAGGTCCTTTGGGTCTGGATGGAAGCAGCAAAAAAAATGGAGCTGGGTTCCTCATATTGGGAAAGACGTTCCCCAGATCAGAGAAACAGGCATCATGGGAAGTAATGCGGATTCATCACCAGCACTTGAGCCTGCCTGTCCCAACTCCTTCAAACAACTATTCTAGGAGGTCCTGAGGAAAAAGAGAAAACAAGACTTCATGTCTTGAGACTAGTCAGTCATTCAATTTCTGGATTCACTAAGTCTTGCAACCACTAAGCACTTTCCAGCTTATACCATCATGCTGAATGGGAGAGCAAGAGCCATGTTTGGTGTTTTAGTAGCCACCCTGTCTCTTTCTTGGCCCATCTCTCCCATGACCACATTAGTGGGGTAAGCAAGAAATTGCCTTACCTCATCCGAGTCATCATGGTAAGTATTTTTATTGTTATGGGAGACTGTGTCCAAACTATCTACTCCATCTACACCATTTGCTTCTGCATGCTGCTGTAGAATTGAATATCTATGCACCAAAAACCTGTGAACAGAAAATTCCTGTCAACCTTCTGCTGAGATAGAGACATGATTCCTTAAGTCATGGGGTCAAACATAGAGGGAACACAATCCACCTACAATGACTGATTTTGTACCTATTTTGCAGATGCTTAGAATGTAAACTCTTGGAGGGCTGACATAGTTTCGTTTATATCTCCATATCTCTATTGGCCAGCACATTGCCTGGAATACCATATGTGCTTAACAAATTCTTAATTGATAATACTTCAACAGAACAAATCACGAAAAGATTTGGCTGTGATTCTTCAACAAGAGCACTCTACATGTGTTGACTTCAAGGATGCACTCAGGTTATTCATGGCCAATTGGCCATATTCTGGCTATTTTTTCCATTTGAATTGGCATCTTTTTTTTGCTTCATGGTCCTTACCTGCCCCCACAGACATATTTCTTTACAATGAGAACTCCAGCTATGATTGTGATCAACATCAGTCCCACAATGGCCAGGATAATTGGAGTAGAATTTGATGAAGATTTCTTGGCAAACAGAAAACATACAAATGCTTTTAATAATCACGAATATTCTTGAGCAGATTTAAACAATGAGACACGTGCCCCCTCTTTGCCCCTCTTTACTTTTGTAAAGTGTCCTCCCTGTTACTAAAACTGTACTGAAGAGAAGAGACATTCCCTATTGTCCCACAAACTCAAGCAGCTGCAACGTGCAAGATGATAATATCTTACTTAGTTCAAGCTGCAGCAAGATAAGACCTATCTCTCAGTTTCTGGTTGTTGGCACAGTGGCCTCAAGTGGTGAAGTCAAGAGAACCGATGACATGGAAGTAGGTGGATTTGGGACTCTAAATTGGAGGGTCACTACCCTTTACAACAGGGGGAGAGCTCAAGGTTGAGGACCCCAGTCTGAATCCTGGTTCCACTATCAAGGTTAGGAGAAAGAGCCTCATCAGTGTAATAAAAAGCTGCAATGTCCTATCTTGGGTCATAAAGATGTCAGATATTATTAGTGGTATTTTCAATCAATGTGACATTGGACAAGACTTTTTAACTTCTTGATATCTTCATGTATAAAATGAAAGAGTTCAACTAGATAATCTCTGAGGCTAGGAATTCTATACTTAGGTTAGAGTTGTCTTCAAACGCTAATTGGGAAGAAGGAACACCAGTGATGTCTTAAGTGGGAACTGATTTCATCTTCTCTCACTGTGTAATGTATTTTATAACTTCTTAATGTTGCAACTGGTGTCTGATGTACCTGGTTGGGAATGTCTATTTACTATATGCACATTAGGTGACTCAGGGACAAATTTTCCCAGTGGATGGGAGTCTTGTCACTTGCCGCCACCCATTTCCCTGCCTTCTTAATTATCATACTGCTTTGCCTGGTTTTATATTACCTGACCCTTCTCACTGTTCCACAATCTTTAGTCAAAGAATTCCTCTGAAAATTCACAGTTCTAAACTAATCAGGCCTGTAAGTTGATCCTAAATTTGAATCAGTTCCTTCTTTGCACAGCCCCTCACAGCTCACTCTGCCTTGTAACTTGATCCTCTATGACCCCCAGCTTCTCGGCCCTTCCTTCTTCCCAAATGAGTTCCATAAATTCACTAATCTCTCTGCTTTCGGTACTAATGCTCTTTCCTCCCTGCTGCAACACAAGTTCAATGTGTTTTGCAATCTAGCCATTTAGTTGTTGGGCAGAATGCTTGGCTAAAGAGCACTTCCAACCCAATAAGTGGATAGCTGATCTTCTAAGGAGGAGATAGTACCTCCATTGGTACCTGCTTGTCTGGACTCAAGTAACTGCTTGTACACTTCTTTTTCAAGTCTTTTTCTTGGCGGTCTGGACTCATCCCTCCTTGACATTTGTCTCCAGGAATTTTCCGGTACCTAAAATTTCAAAAAAGGAGCTCTGGATCTGTTTCTGGTGCTCCTACTCATTCAGGGGAAGTTAAAACCTTAGCGGCCACCCCAAAGTTTTAAGGTCCCATATAATCCTTTAGTTTTAGCATCATGACAGCATCCTAGCTAGGATTTCTCACTTTTAAGCCTGTGAAGAATAGAATCTTGGACTGTTCTTTGCTCACCTGCCTGAGACAACGGATGTATTCCCCTGGGGAAAATACCTAATACCAGAAAAGCCAAAGAAATGTAGATCTCTCCTGGGTTAGAGAGCCTTAAAAAAATTCAAAACTGTTATGTGTATGACAAGGGCTCTTCACTTCAGGAGGGGGTCATTTGGCTGTTAAAACAGGTGTAAAATGAGACTAAGATTATGGGTTTAATCTTATTTCCTTTTACTTTGAAATGCAAATCATTCATTCTGGATGCATCCACTTTACCCTTTTGTTGTCAAATGCTCTTCTCTCCCATATAGACAGAACTCAAGATCATGGCCCTTCAATTCGGGTTGTTCCACACATTTAGAATCATTTTCTGGACGAAAGTAGCCAAAATCACTGTAAAGGACAGAACAAATAAGAGAGCCATACAAAGTTCTAAAGAAAGGAATAGTCAACAACGAAACAGTTTTGTTTTTTTTTTTAAAACAGGGATGGGGGAGGGAAGCAAGACAGAGTAACACTCTATTCCTGTTTCTCTAGAAGAATCTGGGAAAACATCTGCAATCCCTAAGGAAGTTTTTTTCCTTAAAAAACAAAACTAAAAGGAAACTTTCAGCTTCTTTAGAATAAAAGACTGGAATGGATATGAGAGGCACCAAGACACAATACCCACTGCTTTAGCCCAGCAACTCATGGTGAGCTGGCAAGATTTCTTACAAGGTCAACAAGGACACAGGGACTAAACCTGTCAATTCTGAATTACAATGGGGTGATGGAGTACCCACACAAGAAAGAAATAGCTAAGCAGGAAATCTTCATTAAGGGGCACACTGTTTTAAAGCAGAATGTTGGTGTTTTTCCACATTTCTATGACCAAATTTTTTGGGAAAAAAAGTTTTCCTTCCAGCGCCATGACTGGAACTTTTAGGTTTCCAAGAAAATATTTCAGAAAAAGTATTTTTAGCACTGTTAATTAAAACAACAAAGATGAATCTCTAGCCCTTTGGTAATTATCTGGGTGGTACTTATTTATAAGTCTGTGGAAAAAGAAAACAGTGAAATTATTTCCATGTTGAGTAGAACTCAGTCTATGTAGTCAATGGCACCTACATGGAAGGCGAGAAGTGCCCACCCAGTGACAGCCTGGAAGAGCAGGGAGCTTCGTCAGGGCTGTTGTAATGCTGCCCTCATCTTGCAGGAGGCTTCTGTCACTTCTGGGTCTACTTCTGAATGTCAGGTCTGTGCAATTCCCTCTGAGGCACAGGCACCAACAGGCCCATTTTCTTAGGGATTTTTTTCCTAGTATTTTCTACAGATTTTTGGTTTCATTCTCTTTTCACTTTTTCCAAGCCAGAATTACTAAGTGAAATTCCTGGCCCTGCCTCAATCTCACTCAGTTGATGGAAACATCTTACTTCCTCTGTCTCTCCATTTCCTGTGTCTATGAGGCATCTCCTCTACAAATAGCAACTCGCCTACTCTGGGAAAGATACACAAACACTGGAAATAATATTTACATTTTCTCAGATACAAAGAGATCTGTTAAATCAGAGGCAGCAAAGGGGAAGCGACCCCCTCCTCAGTTTGTATGCCAGAAAGGAGAAAGGCCAACCAGACAGAGACAAGGCTATGTCTACCAGAGAAAATCCTCTAGGGTGCAGGTGCAGATGGATGGCTGTTTGGTCACCATGTAGTCTCGACCATTGTGACAGACCGAGGACTTCCGCAGGCGCAGATACTCCTCTTTGTAGCCCAGAATACACCCATCATCATGGTCTCCGGGGTCTGTAGAGTGAGCCAGCCAGATGGTATAGTCCTTCTCTTCACCTGAGGAAAGGACAGAAGAGTTGGGAAGGAAGCACATGATAGAACCTTGTGATATAGAGTAGTAGAAAGGGGAGTGGGGGAAACTCAGCTTCTCTTTGGGGGTGAAAACAGAACCACCTGATAAATCTGGAGTCTCTATTTGTTTCCACTAAATGTCCATTTATTTGCAAACTTTCCATATTTGTGCCCCCAATGTGGGCTAAACACGTGGAGTGCAGGATTAATTCTCTTTTCACTTCAGAGGCAGGTAATTTGGTTGTTAGAACAAAGTATAAATAAGGCAAAGGCTATGAGTCCAATCCTAGTATTTGTCAGCTTCCAAGCAGAGTGAGTTAGGAGTATAGAGGAAGAGCTTGGCTATGTTCATGTTCTACATCCCTAACCTGAGCCAATCATTTTGCAAATGTGTGCTGCAGATCCTAAGGGGATTGGGAAAAGACAATCCAAGGCTCAGAATAATCTGTGGCCACTACTGTGGCCACAACAACTCCAAAGGTCATGTCCTGATGACAATGGGTTAGTGTGATCATTTTGTACATGAAACTTCTAATCTAGCACCAATTTAACTTAAATGCTTTTGTAGGATGGTCACATTTCAGCTATCTATTCCAGGAAAAACTTCTAAGTCACCTCCCACAGTCTATTTAATGAATTTGGAGCAGAATGACTCATGGATGCTAAATCAATCTTTAAGCAACAATTAAACTAGAAAGTCTTTTGCCTCTGTGCAATCACTGACCTCGGATTCTGAGAGACTAGATGAAAATTTTTTTTATCAATAGTCAGGCTTAGAATCTGACTGAATCTTCCTGACGAGAGACTCGACTATCAGCTATCAAAAAAGCTGTCTCATCCCCTGCCAACAATCCACGTCATTCATTGGTCTGGTTCATTCTTGAAGCCCTCCCGTCACCTGCTGGGACACTTGCCTAAAGATGTAGCTGTTGGAGGCTGATCTAAATATTTCTATGTTGGGAAGCTTCAAGCCTGCCAAGCTCCTGTCCTGGGGTCCATGCTGTGGACAGAGCAACTAAATCAAAGCTCTCTATGAAAATGACTGAAATGTTCAGAATCTCTTCTCACACACCTAACTGTATGACAATCACACAAACCTCTGAAAAGCTCCCCCAGCAATTTCTTCTGACATGCCCTACCAATTAACTCTCAAACTTTTTTTTTCCATTTTGGTTTTGAGAAACACTGCTTGGAGACTCAGGTGGCTTCTTTCTCTTCAAAGGTTAGCCCCTACTAGTTACCTGTGCCTCCCCATCCCCACTCCCTTCCCCCTGACCAGGTGGACTGACTAGACAGGGAAAATTCAGGAAACACTCACAGTTCCTGACAAGGATGTCTTTAAAATCGATGGTGTAGGAGACCCATTTCCGGGACAAGAAAGATTCCGTGAAACCCCAAATACTGATATTCATGGACTTAGCTCCTGGCTCGGATGCAAGGCCAGTGAAATAAATGGGTTCTTTGGAAAATAGGTATTTGTTCCAGCACTGTCCTTCATCCGTGGAGAACCTAAACATATATTAGTTGAGAGTTACAATGGAGGTTCTGAATGCTAACAACAGAATCCAATATAGATGGGTAACACTGAGGAGCCACCTTAGGTGGGCAGGTCCCAAATTGGGGGAAGCAGCTCAAGCTGGCCTGAGGCTTGTTTGTCTGCCAACTTTACTCTTCTTGCCCACAGTTAATGGGAGTGGAACAGGGAGTTCATTCAGTGATTCCTCTACAAGGAAGGTTAGAGAAAGTCCAGAAAAATTCTCTTAATGGAAAAAGGAGAGTGAGGGCAGGTGGCCATGGCCTAAGGTAAGAACGGGCTCCAAAAACAAATATAAACTATTTCATCATAACTTAGCCCTTGGAACATTTAGATTGCCTGAATAGCTTTATAAAATCCTGAGGCAGAAGGATAAGGATGTTGAGAAAAAGTGGTAAAAACTCTTAGGGGACTGGAAGGAACAAGGAAGAGAAGACAAGCAATGACTTTTATTCAGAGTAGATATGCCGGCAGTGCCTTCGAGGAACCCTCCCAGATGTTCTGCAGACTCTGAAGTCCGACCTCAGCCTACTCGGCTCCCTCCTGTGCCCTCCCGCCTCCAGACTGGGCACCATCCCCATATCTGCCCTGTCTGGGGACAGTGTGAATGGGGTAGAGCTCATGCATACTTAATCACATTGATAGGATGGCCGCTGTGCTCAATGGCCACGATCAGGCCCCCCGAATCCAGGATGGTATAATAGTGAGGTCCTTCTAGCATCTTGGTCCAGGAGTAGCCCCCATCATCGGTGATGTAAACGTCTGGGATCATCACTGAGATGGCATCTCCCACGCTACCTGCAACACAACCCACCCCTTCTCATGAGCACATCCTGGCAGGGAACAGAAAGGTTATTATTGCCAGCAATTCTGAATGAATTTAATCTGATCTCTTCTCAGAAAGGAAGAGATCAGAAAGAATAGGAGGCTATTTCAGAGGTAGGTATGGGTAGAAAAGCACAGTGATCTCTGGCCAGATTCTCAACAACTGTGTTTGTGAAATACTACCCTAGAAATTCCCCTGAATATAAGTGAAAATCATTCTCAAGAACTGTATTTCTCAAGGAAATGGAAAGAAAAAGTGTTGAGTCCAGTACCTGTAGCTGCCTCCTTACCATGAGCGATAACTATGCCCACAGCATTGGGCTCTGACAGGGGTGCCATTGGAACATTCAGCTTCTGGGAAATACTGTAGGAGGCATGGATGTGGAGACTGCACTGTAAACAGAAACCCAGAAGAGGTTTAAGTTGAGATCAAAGGATTATCCTGTATCAATCGCTTTTTTCAATAAAATTTTGAATTTAACTTCTTTGTCAATAAAATATCCCTCATTCAGAAGCATGTAATTTGCCATTTTAGGGCCTATATACAAAGTGAGAATAATGAAGCCAGGAAATAATTAATCTCCTGAGGAGATCCTAGGAGCCAGTGTGAAGTCAGACTCAAAGGTCTGGGACCCTTTTTAGCTGTGATGGGACTATGGGCATCATGTCCATCCTCCCTACTGACCTCCAGTCTCACATCTCCAATTGTCTACTGGATACCTCGGACCGGATGTCCCATGAACACCTTCCACCCACGAAGACCCAAAATGCACAAATCAACTTTTCCCCCGTCAGGGGAGCAAGGCTCTCAGGCTCACAATCTCGAGACCTGTCAATCCCACTTTCATCTCTTATGTGTGTCTATGTTCCCTGCTTATCCCAACCTCCACCCTCCCATCCCCCAGGTGCAGGCTCTCATAACCTGGGGATCCTGCTCCAAATCTTTCCTCTACTCAGCTGCTAAAGTGATCTTTGAGGCAATGTCTGGCCATCTCATTGCCTGTGCAGTAAACTCTAGTGACTCCCCAATAAAAACCATTTAACTGCTCATTTTTGAAGGAAAATTTCATAAAGTCATAGAAGACCTCACTCAGATCTGCAGAATCAAAAACCAGATCCCTGGCTCTTCCTTTCTTATCTTTCAACACCCAAGTGTCCACTTTTGGGATCTCAGGGAATAGATAGCTTCTAGACTTCTTTCCTAAAACTGTCTTTTCCATTTACTGCTCTTGAAAGTATACAGCAGGTGCTTAATATTTGATTGATTTTCCTGCTACAAAGGTGAAGTAGAGGAGCAACTTTTACAAAATATTCCTACATTCTGCAGGACTTGAAATATCCTGACAGACACCTGAGCTTTTCATATTAAAACCATGTTGTCATCAGTTTGCCAACACATGTCCATTTGCCACAGGAACATTGACTCAACTAACCACATTTACATCCCCAAAATGAGACAGATTTAAAAGAAAGAGCCAGACTCAAAAAAAGAACAGACTGTAACTGGATCAATAGAATAAATCATTACCCTTCAACTACTTTCCTTCTGATATGAATAATTGCAAGCGCTTTTAGTCATTCTTCAAAGTTTCTATTCTCCATCAGCTAAAGTATTTTCACCTCTAAATTCACCATCTTAAGTTGTGGCTCTTTATTAATTAGATAGTGAAAATAATGATTTCAAGTTTCTTCTGCTCATCTGTATGATGAGATCAGCCTGTGATATAACATGGGAGCAAAGAAACTTTAAACAAACCTCTTCTTTATTTTTAGCAGTTGAGTCACACTTGCTGTTTTCAGGCTTCCTCAGGAGCTTCCATCTTCCTCCTTGGTCAAAAGTAATCATGGACTGGATAGAATTATCTGATTGGAGAAAGAGATACTTAGTATAAACAGTCTAAAGTGCCCAAATTTATTCATTTTATAGCTCTTCTTTTAAAAGAGAATATAGTTTATGGAGGCCTTCTTAACTTTTGGAGTACCTTAAACTCCAGATCCCAATATATATTAACTAGTTAAATGTTCACTAGCAAGTGAGCATAATTCTATTTTAGTCACTGAGCTACCCTTAACACTACAGGATGATGAATTTCCAAAGGAAATCAAATGATGGAGTAAAAAGATCTCCAAAGATCTTAAATTGAAAATCTTCTTCCACTTCCCACTCTGACCTGAGTAAACAAAGAGATATGCAGCCCTTTCTTCATGCTTGTCTTGGAGGTAAAGTCATCCAGGAGAATTACTATGACCTTTATTTAAACAGATCTGTGGCATTTAATGGGTCTAAAGATTCTCTGGGGCTAGTTATTATTTCAAATTAACAAATTTAAACAAACTGCAGTCTTTTCCCTCTACTGCCTTTCATCCTCTCTCTCTCTCTTTTTTTCTTTGCTGAGGCAGTTGGGGTTAAGTGACTTGCCCAGGGTCACACAGCTAGGACATGTTAAGTGTCTGAGGCCAAATTTGAACTCAGGTCTTCCTGACTTCAGGGCTGATGCTCTATCCACTGCGCCACCTAGCTGCCCCCTTTTCATCCTCTCTTATAAAAGCTCTGCTTTTTACCTTCATCAATTAATAAACACACACTAAGTTCCTACTATGTGCCAGACATTGAGCCAAACACTGAGGATATACAGAAAAAAATGAGGCCCTTTGTTTATATTCTCCCTGGGGAAACAACGTGCAAAGGGTATAAGCACATACAAAATGCACAGACTACATGGAAGGTAATTTGTTTTTGTAGAGGAGGAAAGCAGTTTGGGTAGCAGGAAAAGGCTTTATATAGAGAGGAAAAAAGGGATTCTAAGAGGGAGAAGGAGAGAGTGTGAGCTAATGGAGAAAAAGCCAGTGGAAAGGCAGGTGAGCAGGAAGGTCACATGGGAAAAGCAGAGTTCAAGGAGAGGAGAAAAGAAGGCTGGTGAAGCAAGAGACAGGTTGTGAAAGCTGCCATTGCCAAGAGGAGGACTTTACACAACAGGGAGTTGCTGAAGTCTACCTGGGGCCACTGCCAGAACTGCCTTTAGTGGAGTGGGTGTGGACTGTGGTTGGAAAACTTGAGACAAGCTTCCTACAGGGAAGAGAGATGAGGAAAGGTGGCATGGAGGCGGCCTTGTGTGCCGAGTGGAGAAGAGGGGATGAAGAGATCTCCCTATTTCCACTGTGGGTGCCTGCCTTCTCCCTGTCATTCAGGAACCTCGAAACCACAAATGCTCTTTATTTCTTCCCACCCCTCCCATCTAAATCAGTGGTCCAATCTCTTCTCTTTTTGCCATATCTCTTCCATCTGTTTCCTTTTCATCTGATCACTGCCCTAAGGTCTAGCCTTATTGCCTTTCACAAGGATTAACCTAACACTGGTTACAGCAGTCTGTGTCTCCTTGACAATCTGTCCTATACACACACATTTGCCAATTATTTCCCTTTTTTTCTTTTTACAACTTTTATTGGCATCTTTTCTTTTGACAACACCTTTATTCACAAATATATTCCTCTCTTTCCTTTTTACCCAAGGACTATCTCCTTGTGACAAAGATTAAAAAGGGATGGGAGGAGGGGGGGACAGGCGGGAGAATACTTCAGGAAAACTAATATATTTACTGAGCTTGACAGCACATTGGGTATCCCCCATTCACATTCTTCCCTATTGGCAGAAGATGGAGGGAAGTACATAGTAGTTATGTTTCTAAAGCACAGGACTATGCCACCCTTGCATTTAAAAATCAGTAGTAGGTCTCCATCCCTCTGGGATAACCTACAAACTCTATCTCGTGGCATCCCACAAGCTGGCTTCAGCATATCTTTGCAGGTTTATTTCAAATTCCTCTTCTTCTTGTACTCCAACTTCCAGCCAGACAAGTCAGCCTGGGGCCCCCAAACTCACCAAGCCATCTCTGTGCCTCCCCCTGAGCAGGGAGCCACTTCAACTCACCTCCACTTCTGAGAATCCTTCTGGGTATACCCCCCACCCATTCACCTTCTATGTAAGGCTTTTCATAATCCCCAGCTGCTATTGCCATCTCATCAAAATTACTGTCCATATGCACATGTGTTTCTGCCAATACAATTTAAGCTCCTTAAAGGCAGGGTCCATTTGATTTTTGTCTCTGTATCCTGAGTGTCTACCATTGTTCTGGGTAAGTAGTAAGTATCTAATAACTGCTGAGGGGCAGCAAGGTGGTGCAATAGAGAGAGTCTAGAGTCAGAAAGGTTCATCTTCCTGAGTTCAAATCTGGCCTCAGACACTTGCTCGATGTGTGACCCTAGGCAAATCACTTAATCCTGTTTGCCTGAGTTTCCCCATCTGTCAAATAAACTGGAGAAGGAAATAGTAAACCACTCCGGCATCTTTGTCAAGAAAACCCCAAATGGAGTCATCAAAAATTGACAAAGCTGAAACAACTTAACAACTAACAGATTTGGTTTTCTGGTTTTTAGTTTTGCTATATACAAATTTGTAAGGTGAAAGACTTGAGATTTAAAATCTGAGAAGTCACTGGGTCTTGTCTCTCCTCCATCCCACAGCCATCTTCCAAAAGACTGTGGTAGGATCAGTCAGGCTGGTTCTGTCCTAAGCTCTCCCAGGCTCTTGATGTGACAGCCACAGACAAATCTTTTCCTTTGGTCCAGTCCTGCCCTTTTCCCCACCCGCCTGAGCTTCGCTGGAAAACCCTATTCAAACAAAGGCCTAGAGCACACATGGGCGCAAGGAGAGGGAGCAAAGACTTATAAATCCAAGTTAAAGATAAGACCTCATCCTTCTGAATCTTGTCATATCAGCTAAGAGTCTTTAGAATGGAAGGGATTAGAGAGTCTATCCCAAAAAGCCTAGGCCTTTCCTTGGCACTGCAAAGTGCCCAAGAAGTGCTCCCTGGCAGATAACTGACCTTCAGAGAGAACGCTGGTCATGTAAACTCCTCGAAGGGAAGTCACGTTGGTGAAGTCTGTGTCGCCTCCTGTTGTAGTATAAAGATGCCGCTCCAGCGATTTGGAATAAACAATGCCTCGGTCATCTGAGATATAGATTGTGCCAAATCCAGTATCTGAAACAAGTAGAACCAACTCTCAGAAGAAAATGTTAGAGAAAACAGGCCACTGACTGCAAACACTGAAGGTGCCTTCCCCTTGCTGATGCTGAGATGTAAAAGGTCTTGCAAATACCCCTAACATCTTTTGTACCACTTGGCACTAGCTTTAGGAAGTTCCATTCTAAGTTTTTGTGTTCCCAGAGAAATGAATACACACACACACTCAAGAACATTACAGTCACGTTGGGTGCTGAGTGATTTTTTAAAGAGAAGCCAATATGTTTCTCTGATGGAATGTGAGTAGGAAAGAACAATCAACACTTGCGAAGCCGAGAGGCAACACTGAGAAGGACATGGACAGCTGGCCTCAGAATTCAGACAAAATAAGCTCCAGCCCTATTTCTGATACAAATGAGCCACGTGGCCAGAGGCACCCCAGGCAGCCCTCTCCAAGACCGTATTTCACAAAGAAGCTCCCAATCAAATCACAAATCTATACACACTGTAGCAAAGTTATGAAAAGCTTTGGCTTTGGACAGAGATAGCAATATATTGAAGAACATGCAATAAAAATGAGCTCACCTCCGGGTTCATCAACATGCATGAACACCATATCATCATTTGCTGCTAAAATAGAGTAGAACTGTTCCTGTCCCACAGAAGGTAGCTGAGCCATACTCCATGTCTCTCCTTCATCTGTGGAAACATGAATCCTTCTTGTTGCACCCTGCAAAAAAAAAAGGGAAACATTTATTCTTCAACTCCACTCTGATCACATGCATAGGCACACATGCACATACACATATATATGTATGTACAGTTGCACACATATACACACAGACAATTAAATCAGCAATCTCTCATTCATTCAGATAAACACTGAATGACCTAAGAGGGTACAGTCAGGAACTTGAAAAATCAGCAATCAGAAAAATGAGCAGTAGAAATGGTTACACAGTAACCCACACTATTATGGGTTTCACATTTGGGAAAAGATCTGGGAGTTTTGGTAAATTGCAGTTAAATAAAAATCAACAGGATAACATGGCAGATAAAAATGCTAATGTGCTCTCCAAGGCAGGCACAGCCCATGACAAGGGGAGGTGGGTTCTGCTGTACTGGACCCTGGTCAGGCCACAGCTGGAGCACTGTGCTCAGTCTGGGGTACCATGTTGTAAGAAGGACACTGAAAGGCTGGAGAGCATCTGGAGCAGAATGTCCAGGATAGTGAAGAGTGGTCTCAAAATCTTCTCCCATCCTAAGGCTAATAATCCACCTTCCTCTTCTTCTAATGCCTGTGATTTGGAACTGAAACACAGGATGAATTCCTTATCTCTTGCCATGCTTCCCTGCCCCCAAAATCCCCGCCTTCTTTCTTATGGCCTCTCTAACTAGCTCCCATTTTATTGTTAACACACTTTTCTTTATCTTGGACCATGTCCTCTCACACTATTTCCCCCTTCTGGGATGGTCAGGTTTCTATGTATTCAAGAAAACAGGGCATCCGGTTTCCCTCTCTGCTTTCAGGTATTCTTTTCCTCATAACTCCAACCCACTAAACCAGGAGGAGCAGACACGCTTTAACTCTCTCCTGAGACTGCTAACATTCCTCCTGCCATCAACACTCAGTCTTTCCTTCTTGGAGATACACGCTGCCCATTTTCAGCAGCTTATCTGAGATCCTCTCTACAATAATGGCCCAGCCCCTGATTCTTTGTCCTTTCTACAAGTTCAGCTCTCGGCTCAGGCTTCCTTTCTTCCCCAAAAATCTACTTGGGAATTTCAATACACATGTCAATGTCTGTCGGCAGGCTGACATTTCCTCAGCTTCCTTAATCCTCACAGACACACACACTAATTCAGCTCAGCAGAGACAGTCACACCTTAGATCTTATCATCTGCCTGTGAATGATTTATAATGGCAGCTCTGAAATTCCTCCCCATCACCTCTCCTCTCCTTCCTTGCCCTACTTTAAGTGCAAAGTCTGACTCCCACACCTCTGGAAATCTTCACCTGCCCTCAAGGTTCAACTCTGATGGTATTTTCCGCTGTGCCCCCAACTCTTCTGCTTACCTAAAGTTATCATTAATTTATTTATCTGTGCAAATGGGGTATTCCTTCTCTAAGCTCCTTGGCTATTTGCTTTGTCTCTGAATCACTAGCAATCAGTAGAGTGCTATATTTAGGCTGGTTGCAAGGGAAAACTTTCTAATAATTAGAGCTGTCTAAAATCAGAATGGATTGTCTTGGGAAGTAGCAGCACTCCTCCTCCCTTCCATTGGAAGTCTTTAAACAAAAGTTGGATATGTTGTAGAAGAAATTTTTCCTTTTTTTCTTTTTTTTTTTAATTAAAGCTTTTTATTTGTATAACATATATATGTTCCCCAGCATTGATCTTTACAAAGCTCTCCATTACAACTTTTACCCCCAGTCCCCTCCCCTCCCCTAGATGGCAGGAAGTCCACTACATGTTAATTATGTAATAATAGTTGACAAGTTGTGCAAGAAAAATCCTATCTAGAAGAAAAAAAAAAGAAAACCAGAGAAAGGCAACACAATGCAAGCAAACATCAATAGAGATCATGAAAATGTTACGTTGCGGTCCATATTTCATTTCCCTCTCTCTGGGTGTATATGGTTTTCTTCAGTGAACAATTGGAACTGGTTTGAGACAATTCTTTGTTGCAGAGAGCCATGGACCTCAGAATTGATCATCATATAGTATTGTTGTTGCCGTGTATAATGATCTCCTGGTTCTGCTCATTTCACTCAGCATCAGTTCATGTAAGTCTCTCCAGGCCTCTCTGAAATCATCCTGCTGGTCGTTTCTTACAGAACAATAATATTCCATAACATTCATATACCATAATTTATTCAGCCACTCTCCAATTGATGGGCATCCATTCAGTTTCCAGTTTCTAGCCACTACAAAAAGGGCTGCACAAACATTCTTGCACATGTGGGTCCCTTTCCCTCCTCTAAGATCTCTTTGGGATATAGGCCCAATAGAAACACTGCTGGGTCAAAGGGTATGCACAGTTTGACCACTTTTTGAGCATAGCTCCAAATTGCTCTCCAGAATGGTTGGATCCGTTCACAGTTCCACCAACAATGTATTAGTGTCCCAGTTTTCCCACATCCCCTCCAACATTCATCGTTATCTTTTCCTGTCATTTTAGCCAATCTGACAGGGGTGTAGTGGTACCTCAGAGTTGTCTTAATTTGCATTTCTCTGATCAATAGTGATTTGGAGCAACTTTTCATATGACTAGAGATGGTTTTAATTTCATCATCTGAAAATTGTCGGTTCATATCCCTTGACCACTTATCTATTGAAGAGTGGCTTCAATTCTTATATATATGAGACAATTCTCTATAAATTTTAGAAATGAGGCCTTTATCAGAACCATTAAATGTAAAGATGACTTCCCAATTTGATGCTTCCCTCCTAATCTTGTCTGCATTTGTTTTGTTTGTACAGAAACTTTTTAACTTAATATAATCAAAATTATCCATCTGGTGTTCAATTAGGAGTTCCAGATCTTCTTTGGACATAAATTCATTCCATCTCCACAGGTCTGAGAGGTAAACTATATTACGTTCCTCTAACTTGCTTACAAAATCACTCTTTATATCTAGATCTTGAACCCATTTAGATCTTATCTTGGTATGTGGTGTTAGGTATGGGTCAAGCCCAAATTTCTTCCACACTAGTTTCCAATTTTCCCAGCAGTTTTTGCCGAATAGTGAGTACTTATCCCAAAAGCTGGGGTCTCTGGGTTTATCAAACACTAAATTGTTAAGGTTATTGCCTAGATTGTCCTGATAACCTATCCTGTGCCACTGATCGACTGCTCTATTTCTTAGCCAGTACCAAATGGTTTTGATGACCGCTGCTTTATAATATAGTTTTAGATCTGGTACAGCAAGGCCACCTTCATCTGCCTTTTTTTTCATTAATCCCCTTTAAATCCTTGACCTTTTGTTCTTCCAAATGAACTTTGCTACTATTTTTTCTAGATCTGTAAAATAATTTCTTGGGAGTTTGATTGGTATGGCATAGAAGAAATTTTTCTGAGCAAACATGCTGGATGGTCACTGTAGTCCCTTCGAATTTTCAAAACGTGATCTGTCATGTGCTTTTTTAGGTCAATGTGACGTGATGAAGCAAAAGTCTGTATTCATTGAAATTCTTAGTTACCTTATTGGGACAGTACTGTTTGAGCACAACACACACAACCTTTATTGGTCGAATTCTCATGCAAAAAATATGGCAATTTAATATTAATTTTTTAGTAATATGTTTGGTTTCTATCTTTTAAATTTACTCTTTTGGGGGCATGGTCTTGTGTTTTTGTTTTTGTTTTTAGTTTTTTGGACTGTATCTATTATTTGTTGGTACCTTATGTGCAATTTGTAATCTCAGAGGACTGCTTAGATCATTGAGAGAAGAAATGATTTGCTCAGAACCACATAGCTAGTAGGGCTTGGAGACAGAGCACGAACCTAAGACTTCCAAGGACAGTTCTACAGCCTCCAAGATATCTTGCCTCAAGTACACTACCCTTAGGATCTACTTTGCTACTTTTCTCTTGACCTTCATTTCAGCTGAGCTAAATGTATTTAAAACTGTGAAGACACTGTCCCTTTGTTCTACTGAGCATAGTAATTTAAAAATCCCAACTTAAACAATCTTAAAGAAAACCTAAACCTTTAAATTTTTTCTTTAGAAGTCTCATCGGGGGCCTGGTTACAAAAAAGATAATCCTTCTTTCCCCATTCTCTTACTGGAGAAACCAAAAGAAATAAATAATGGAACATGACTCCATTTTGAGAGTTCTGGAGATCTAAATTTCAGAATACAAAGAGGTTGTGAGCTCAGAAAAACTGCCTAACTATAGTAGCTGCTAATAGAAATTAAAAGCAAGGTGGAGGGATACTCTTTGATGGTTAAGAAGTCATCAATAGCTACATTCCAATAGACATTCATTCATGCAACAAATATTATTTATGAGGTATAATGAGATAGGACATAAGAATAAGTCCTGAGGTATATCAGTGGGCAAAGGAAAAGTTTAGGTAAGCTTTAGTTAAATCAAGTAAGTTAACATATGGAAAATATTTTGTGAATCTTAATAGCTACCATTTATACAGATAGAGTTTTATTAGTTAACAAGTAATAGCAAGCTTAATGACAAAAGTTAATAATTTATACTCAGGTGTTGAAATATTTTGAACCTTGCTCTAAATTTTATTCCAGTTTGAAAAGAGAATCTAGAGATTAAAAAAAAATGTTGTTAGTGCAACAACAACAACAAAAATTATTTTTGTAGGCAACAAATTGAATGGACAAATTACACAGCTGCTATTTTTAGGTATCCATATTTACAGAATACTGAGTTTATAAATTGCAAAATGGTACCATAATTGACTTGGTGGTAATTACTTAAAGTGAAAGTATTGGGTCTAGGAAGAATTAAACAAACTCTAAAATGCTTTTCTTTGGATTCTCAACCTTTTGGATGACTCTGAATGTAAACAGGACAATGAAGCCTCTGAACCTTAAACAGAAAAGGTTTTTAAGATCATATGGCAAAGGTCAAGTAGGGGAAAAAAAAAAAGATCTACCTTTTCAGCCATTACTGAAGCAAAGAGGAATCTTCCCCCCAAGCCAAAAGAATAGATTTTTACTCCAATCGTCTTGATGCTTTTGCCAAAATCAGAGGTTCTTCTTAATTCCAATACTCCAAGATCAGCTTCTTAAAGAAAACAAAATGTGAATTAATAACTTTGCAAAATGACGCAGGTTCAAGTGGTTTTGAATTCTTTTTACAGGCAACAATGTGCAGTATAAAATAATTGCCATTGGGCTGCTCTGAGCTTAGATGTAATTATAGAATGCCTACTGTGAAGAAGGAAGAATCGATCAAGAAACAATACTGATGTGATATACCATCACATGGGAGGTTATGTGTCATGTGCTTATTTTTATTAACAAATGTTTTACATTTGCCATAAAAGTACTTTGCACATAGTAATGCGCTATTAGTGGAATTGTCAACTGGTCCAACCTTTCTGAAAAACAAGTTGGAACTGTACTAAAAACTCCACTAAACCATACAAATTTTTTTTTGTCTCAGTAATACCACTAACTAGCCATAGATCAAGGGGTCAAAGATAGACAATTCCTACATATAAAAATATCTATACCTGTACTTTTTGAAGTGGCAAAGGACTCGAAGGAAAACAGATGCTTATCTGTTAGAGAATGACTGCACAAACTGTAGTATATCAATGAAATGGAGTATTATTGTACCATATGGAATGAAGGATGTAAAGAATTAGGAAGAACTTGGGATGACTCGTATAAAGCAGAATCAGGAAAACAATAAGCATGACAACTATATTAATGCTCACAAAGGAAAACTACATTGAAAGATGTCAGAATTTGGATTAAGGCCCTGTTCAATTAGAGGTCTGATGGCAAAGTACATCTTTCTCCTCTGTTGGGAGTATGTGGAAGGAGGCACTGTTCAGGTATCACCAATGTGGTTTGTTTTGTTTGTCTTTACTTATTTGCTACAAGAGAAGGTGGCAGGGGTTGAAGGGGAAGTGCCTTTGGGAAATGACTTGATATAAAAAGAGAGAAAAATATTTAAAACATTTAAAATGAAAATACAACAAAATAAAAATATACCCTTTGCTTCAAAGTTAGGGCAGCAAAATCTGGCCACCATTTTCTGAAGCTTCACTTCCTACCCAGCAGATTGGCAGAGACATCAAGAGGTGGAACAGTCAGAGATGGAGTGACTGTGGAAAGCTTGAAGCTGATGAAGCTGAGCATCGGTCTGACCTTTCCAAGATAATTATAAGGGTCATCTTTTCATCTTGGGATCCCACAGCCAGACACATTTGCTAAGGAGACCAGGCTCCACTTCCACCAGAAAACATGGGCAAAATGTAACCTTACTGACCACACAAGCAACTAGATTCTGAAGAAGCTTTGTGGGACGCTTGAAGTGAACTTACATTTACTAAGTAAAATCAACAGAACTAAGAGAAACAGACAGACAATGGCTGCAACATATGTGGAAAAAACGCCAACGAAATGGACTGCTGCCCAGTGACAGAGACCAATTGTGGCCCTGAGGAAGAGAATGTGTGCCTCCTTTCTTTCTCTCACAGAGAAGGGCCTACAGGCTTGGAATATTGTCTATACTATCAGATTTGGTTGTCGGGGACAGCAAGTTCTGCTGGCCCAGCTTTTCTCTCTCTTTTTTATTCTTTGTCACATGGAATTGCTCTGTGAATAGAGAAGAAAGGCATGTATTTGGAAACGAAGATACAAAAACATCAATAAAATGTTTTTAAAAGAAACTTTGCTCTGATAAAACCATAAACATGCTCTTCCACCTTAATTCAATTTGCTCTTATTAATAAAGAAAATAGTAAACTTTTGCCTTAAACATTTCCAAAAACAACAAAAAAAATTACCTACCCTACATGTCACAGCATAAAGTATTTTAACTATATCATAATTTGGTTTAAGACTTTCCAAAATATTAAGCTTAGTTTTACACCAATAGATTTGTGGTAAAATTTCTGCCTGCAACATGGTAAACTTGGGTTTGATTTCTGGCCAATACAACTTTCTTTTTGGGGCCTAGGACATAAAAATGCAAGTTTGTTGAATTGATTTAAAAGTCTTTTCCAGGGTTCCGTCTCCTTTGGTCCAAATGGTTTCTGCTGGGCTCAGAATCAGAGATTGGCTAATCCAACTCCCTTATTTAACTGATGAGGAAATTAAGGTCCAGGCAAGCTGAGGGATTTAGTTAAGGAAGCACAACTAGTTCCAAAGCTGGGATAAGACCCTCGATTCTCTGGGACTTTGTCCTTGATGACATGCATCCTAATGAGACATCCTTTTCCAGAAATGAGACATACTTACTGCAGGAGCCATTCACATAGGTAGTGAAGAAGATGGTGTTTTGTGATCCCCTAAAACAAGGCAAAGACAGAAAAATATTGCAGTTCAAATCTGCCACCCACATTGTCTCTGACAAACAAGCTGATGCAGGTCTGCCAGGCTCCAGTTCTCCCACAGCCATCTCCTCCCTGGCTTCTCCAACCTTTCCACCCATGGGACAATTAACCTCTTAGGTTCTCAGTTTCCTCATCTGTAAAGTGCAGGAGTCTGGACCTCTCTCTAAGGTTCCTTCAACTCTAAAATTTGAGGTCAAACCCAGCAGGGCTGGCTTAGGGAGGGGCTACTGCACCTTTGCCTTGTATGACCTTGAATCAATTGCTTCCCAACACCCAGTTTCCTTGATCACAAAACAATCAGTAAGTTGTCATGTCTCTTCCAACTCAACATCTGGGATCAGATGATCCACACTTCTTCCTAATTCATTCAAGGACCAACAAAAATGGTTCCAACCTACCAAGCCAATTAAATAACAGACTGAAGACGTTTTTTAAATCTTAAAAAGGATCTATGATTTCATTAATTTGGGGGGCTACTTTCACCAAGGCAATAGGTAAATCCTTGGGAGATGGCTGATGCACATAAAAATTAAGTGACTTGGGGCAACTAGTTGGTGCAGTAGATAGATCACCAACCCCAAAATCAGGAGGAACTGAGTTCAAATCTGATCTCAGATATTTAACACTTCCTAGCTGTGTGACTCTAGGCAAGTCACTTAACCTCAATTGCCTCAGCAAAAATAAATTGAAAAATAAAATTTTAAAATTAAGTGACTTGTTCCAGTGTGACACAGCAAACAAGTAGGAAGAATCTAAATCTAGATGTCTAGACTTCGAGCCTAGTACCCACTATACATATAAGGCTGCCTCTATTTTTAAACTTAAAAGATATTAATAAAATTAATAAAGATAATAAGATATTAATAGCTTAAAGATATCATTCAGCTTTATCTCTTACTCTTCCCCCCAGGAAAACTCTTTTGTAGTCAAATTTAATCAACCCACTGTAGCTGGCATTCTTTTTTTGTTGTTTATTCTGTTCCCTACCCTTAAATGTCCTTTCCTAAGCAGTAAAATCTTATCTATCCTTCAAAAAACCAGCTCAAAACTGTTACACAGACCTTTCCTTGCTCATCTGGTAGAATGTAAGCTTCTTAAGAGCAACGTTGTTTCATTTTTGTCTCTATATTTCCAGAGCCTGGCACCTCCTTTTGTACCCTCCTACATTTCCTCCTCAAATATACTGTTTCCTGAACATGGGGCTGCTTCTTGGTGCCCCTTGTTATCCCCTACACACACTTGTGCACATACTTAGGCCTTCAAAAGGATCTAGATATGGAACAAGCATAGCTATAAGGGGCCTAGGTCCATGATCAAGTGATTCTTCTTTTGTAAAGGGTAGTGTCAGGGAATATTAACACTAGAGATCAGTAACACTGAACATGAGCTCTAATCAGAAGCTCTGATCTAAGAGCTTCTTATCTAAGCAGAAAAATGAAAATTTAGGGCAATGTGGAAGTTAGCCAGAGTGTTAAAATAGTACTTGAATTTTATGTAAGGTAGTCTGTGTGGGAAGCTACTGGGATTATCTGGAGGAAATGTCATGCAAGGTCATGCTTGCTTGAGTTAAAAATTGGAATATGTAGCAAAATATCAAATGCAAAACGTATCCCCAGATGTTCTGTGACTACCATACGTTATAAAGCAGCATTAGTCAGATGCCAATTATGAGCACAATAGCTCTGTTTTTCTAAGGTATTCCATCGAAACAAAGATTTTGGCCAAGGGCACATACTGATGACCTTACTTCAACAAAAGCTAGCCCATGTAAAGGGCTACTAACATTTTAAGGATGGCGGCTGAGTAAGGACTCTGAATTATTGAAAATTATTGAAAACTCCATAAGGTTTAATTTTTCTGTGTTTAAATCTTTTGCTAAAAGATTTAGTAGAATTTCTCATTAAGTAATTCAAGTTACATGGAGTTTCAACTTACAGGTGTCAGATTGAGATCTAGCTGTCCACTTAGAGACCATCATAGAAAAGAGGGTGTTAGATCTAAACCTGTATGCTTGGGAATAAAAGCTCTACAATTTCTAGTAGACAAAACTAGGTTAGTAAGTTCTCTGACATGAGCAGCTAGATGGTACAGTAGATAAAGCAATGGGTTTTGAGTCAGGAAGAACTTAGTTCAAATTCTGACTCAGAGCCCAACTAGCCATGTAAGCCTCAATAAGTCACTTTACTCTGTTTGCCTTAGTTTCCTCATCTGTAAAATGAGCTGGAAAAGGAAATGGCAAACTGCTCCAGTACTTTGCCAAGAAAATGCTAAAAGGGGTCACCAAGAGTCAGACATGACTAAAACAACTGAACAATAACAACAAAAAAAATGGAACTAACAAAATGTGGAGTTTTGAAAATGAAAAGACTAAGAAACTAAGAGAAAAAAATTTTTGTGGCAAATATAGCTGACAAAAATTTGACATTTTAAGTCTAAACAACTAAGAAGGATACAAATTAATAAAAGCAACTTCCATTCTCCAATTTAAAAAATGATCAAAGGGCAATCTTTGAAGGTGGAAATATTAAAAAAACACTCTTCAAACTCTAGTAATCACAGAAATGTTAATTAAAACAACTTTAAGATCCCATATTATATTTATTAAATTGACAAAGTAGCAAATAATTATTGTGAGAAGGGTTTCTACAATCTTGTTAGGGCTACAAATTGGTGCAGAATTTATAGCAAAAGCAATGAGACTAGGGCAACCCAAGATACAAAAACTGATCACATGATTATCATGTATTAAAAGAGAAAAACCACCCATCCATTCAAAAATATTCATAGCAACTTTCTTTGGAAAGAGTGAAAAACTGGAACCAGAATAGTCTAAGCACTGGGACATGGCTAAATAAACTGTGGCTGATCAACATTAATGGGATACTTCAGTGCCTGAGGAATCTGTAGTTTGGTGGCCACCTTTTCATGATGATCTCAGATAGCTGTTGATTTCAAATACCACAAAGCCATAAGAAGTAACAAATATGAAATGGATTGTAAAAATTAGGAAAGACAAAATTAAACAAAATCAAGGAAGGAGAACACATATATTTACTATGACCATATAAAAATAGCAATAAAGCCTTATAAATATGCAAGAGAGGTCAGAAAACAAACTAGTGATGGTTTGTTCAAAGAGTTAAATACATTTTTCTATTTTCATGAAAAATGTTGTTTGAATTTTATGATTATACTCCATACTCTATTTATTTGCATTTGTTGCTTAGGTTCATTTTGTAATGAGACAAAACAACAAAAACATCATCATAACTATTGTTAGTGTGTGAGGTACTGGAATACTGAACTTAGAAATAACTACAAGAGAGAAATCCTTTCATTGGATACAAGATATAATGGATTTTATTTATTTTTAACACAAAACACTTTGATTTTAAAGATTAGGAAAGAGGAAGTGTACTAGCATCTGATTTATCTTGAAGGGATAATTTCTTTCGTCATTATTCAGCTGCTTTTTAAAATGTCTACTACTTTTAATTTTAAAAATTACTTGGAACTAGAGTTAGGGTTATATCATAAGAATAAGAAGAATGTGCATATATTAATTCTTGTTCAGCACTACAAAGGAATTTGATGGGCTGTAAGTATATTTTCCAGAAATTGAAGTTCGTACCAAAGCCTTTTTTTGTTTTTAGTACTGCTTAATCAAAATCTCATTAAAAGGTATCAATACATATCCTTGTCTTCCAAATAACAGGCAGAAAATGTCTGTTCTTGACATATTCAATTCTTGTATCAATATTACAGAAACACTGGTGGTTTTACTGGCTACTGAGTTGTAGAAAACTGTTCACCCTTATGCTATATGACCCCTGATTGCTATACTTTTTGAGTTTCTTGCTTTTTCCTATTTCGAGTTATATAACAATTCTTGCATTTTCATTTTCAGTATACTTGTCCCTCATAGCTTATTCCCTTCTAAACTTATATAGGTTTGGAAATCTGAGTTAAATTTAGAAGAATTGGGTATAAACAATTTCAGTAAAATCTTGAAAGGCTCTCCTGCCAGGAAATCTTTAGAGCTGAGAAAGACAAGACTAACACAAACCCCTCATTTGACAGATAAGAAACCTGATGACCAGAGAGATTAAATGATTTACGATTCAGAGTTCATGGGAATCCTAGATATTTAGTCCAATATCTTCAACTCAAATTAATCATCCCATATTTTATAGGAAGTGAAATTCTCCAAATATAAATTCTCCAAATATCTGCCCAAGGTTCAATAATATGTTAGCGGCAGAAGTCGCATTAGAATGCAAGTCCATTGAATTCAATCTGCTGCTCTTCTGATTACATGGGTTAGGAGCAAGGGAAACATATTTTAGTGTACAGGAGATTTGCTTCTCATGTGAAGATTAGGTTTTAAACAAAATTACCCTTGAAAATATCTCATTACTTGTATTTAAAAGCACAGTATAGTATCTTTACATACTTGCGGCACTAGAGTCTCTTTAAAAGATAGTTTGTATTGCTTTATTTTTCATAATCTCAGATAAGCAAAATGGATAGGAAGCAGAACTTCTACTCCAAAAGCACAGAAAAGACCTGCCTGGCAGGAATCCTGAGAATTACAGAAAAGGTGCTCTTACAGGGGCTTCATCCTGAAGAGAGAGCAAAGGGGCCAGAGCAGGGTCCTCCACTGACCAGAGAGAGATATCAGAAAGGCTGGCCAAGATTATCTATTTTATTGGCTTTCTCAGTCTAAGCAGAATGAATAGACTCTCTGGGTGTCATGAAGAAAAGGTTCTAACCTCACTCAGTGGCATGAAAAGCACTGAGAAACTGAGGCTGACCACTCAGTGACTTCTACTTGACACATGCTCAGGGAAGTATCTGGGATAGCTCACCCTCTATTGTTGAGTCAAAACACTAAGTCCAGTAACCCTCACCAGCCCATAACCCCCCCTCCAAAGGATGGATTAGTTACATGCCATTTATGTATCTCAGACACACACACACACACACACACACACACACACACACACACACATGCGTACGTATGTCACCCTCAGTTAGTTACTTACCACTTGGCCAAACACACTGCTTTGTGGATTTCTTCCCATTTCCCCCCAAAGTTCCTTGATACCCATAGGCCATTCTGAAAAATCACAAATGACTGTTAGCCCAAACCAAGCCTAGGGAGCTAGTTGGAGGCACAATTTCTGGCCAGAAAGCCCAGCACTGGACTGTGGCTCAGGAGACAAGCTGTTTTGGGCTTTCTTGAAATCTGACCTACCAGTCACAGGTAGAGTAGCTTCAATGTCTCCAGTTTCTCTTTTTTTCTGCCTTCCTTTAATTTATTAACTGGTATGAATTTCTGTGGGCTATTTGCTTTTGAAGTTTTCTCTCACTGAGGGATTCAACAAGCATTTATTAGGTAACTCTCCTGTACAAGGACTGTGCTAGACACTGGGGATATAAATACAAAAATGAGTGTTTTTACCCTCAAGGAACTTTGATTTTACTTGGATGGGGAGGAAGAGAATGGAATGGAAAAACAATTGATTAAGCATTATGTATCAAGTGCTATATTAAGCAATGGGGATACTTATAGACAAGTCTGTCTCAGCTCATAGAAAACTCATTCTAATGAGGAGAGATAATACATCATCTATGGGAAGCTTCCCTGGCAGGGCCCAGGGAAAGGCCCAGTTAGTCCTTGGGGTGCAGCAGTAGGGAGGATGAGGAAGCCCAGAAGCTCCTGTGGCATGACTGCACCCCAAGGTCACATGGGCAAACACACTCAACTAAAACACAGAGAACCAATCAGAGAGGAGTGATGAGAAGAAGGGAGACGGCAGAGGAGTGAGGAGGTAAGAGATAATAAGAGCCTGAACCATAGGAAGCTGTGGAGCAAGGGCCGAGGCAGGCAAGGTGCAGCCTTCACAGGTGGCTGCCTGAATCTCAGACAGAGACCAAGGACAACTTGGAGGCAGTTTCCCCAGGGAATGGAAGGCATTTGGAAGTCTGGAGGAGCCCAGGGTTGGGGAAAAAGCAAAATGAATTCTGTTTTGAATGTCTCAGGAGTGAGCTACCTACCTCAGGGGGAGGAGCCCAGCAGGCAAATGGAGATTTGCTGGAGGTGAGAACAGATCTTAAGAGTGTGACATGTAGATCATCAGCAAAGAGATAAATGAATTCAAGAGAGTTAATAAAATCCTTCAGAGAGAGTATTGAACAGAGCTGAAGAAGTCTTACAACTGGGCTGGTGGGGTCCACTACAGAATTATGTTAACTTCTCTCAAATGGGCACTTCCTGGCTGAGCCAATTCCCTTCTGCCTCTCTCCAAACCTCTTCCCTCCTGGGGCCTTCCATGGCATCCCTTCCACTCCTCTGCTGTGAGAACACAGGCCATTCATGAGGTGCTCCCTCTTTTCCTCATTTTGACACCCCCTCCCTCCTTGATACACAGCAGGGGGTCCTTCTCCTTGCCAGGTCCTCTGTAATCGCCCTTGATGGCATCCTCCCACCCTCCCCCAATTCTCCAATATTCAGTCTTTCCCCCTGACTGAGCCTCTTTCTGCTGCCTATTAACCTGCCAAAGTCTCCCCTACCCTTAAAAGAAAATCTTGGCTGAACTCTAGGATCTTCTGAAACCCTCTTTTCACCACCGAGCTCCTGGAAAAATCTGTCTGCTCTTGGTGCTTCCATGTCTGGAGACTGCTTTCTTTTGGTTTTCTCTTCTTTCCTCCTCGTATGACCATCCCTTCTTGGTCTCCCATGTGGGATCAGCATGCCCCGATAGGGCACATACCCCGATAGGGCACATACCCCAAGGCCAGAGCCTGGGTTCACCTCATATGTCAGCACTCTCAGCAATCTCCCCAACCTGAATGGTTTATGTATTCAGCTTTACTAATTCAGGAGCTCAACTATCTATTGCCAAGTGATTATTAGGAATTTTGAACAAGATGTTCTGCAAACATCTCAAACTCAACAGAAGTTATCATTGTCTCCCCTTCCATTCCTCCCTTGTTCCTAAATCTCGTATTTCTGTGGAGGGCACCACCTCAGAGACAAAACTGGTCTCCTCTGCCTTTCTCATCCTTCCTAATCAGCTGGCCCCATAACTCCTCGTTTCTGGTCCTCACCCCAAGTCCAGCTCTCAGAACCTCTCCCTTGGACCATCAGCAGACAGTAGCACCTCTCCCTCCCCCATCGTCACACTGGCCTGGATGGGCCCATCTCACTCTCCTGTTTCATAAATCCTAGCAGCTCCCCACTATTTCTACAATAAAATATAAATTTTGACTCTGAAACCCTTTACAACTAGGCCCAGTCCCTTTCCAGCCTTATTTATACCTTATTGCTTGCCAAGTACTCTACGGTACAGCCCAAGCAGCCTCCCTGCTGGTCCTAACACACAGTGCTCTTATCTCTTGCCTTGCAGTCTTTGCCCAGGTGGGAGGTACCCCACATCTGGAAAATGCTCCTTCCTCATAACTATTTGCTCTTGGAATGACCAGTTTTCTTGAAAATTCAGTTCAAATGCTACTTTCTAAATAAGCAGTTCTGAATTTGGAACAGGTGAATTTACTTTAAAAAAATTTTAGATAACTACTTCAATAGAATTGACTTCCTTTTTAATCTTATGTATTTTAAAACATTATCCTAAGAAAGGGTCTATAAGCTTTGGCAGAATACCTAAAGGAGACATGAGACAAAGTGAAGATTTTCTGCTTTAGATGAAGCTTTTTCTGACCCAGAAATTACCTTTTCTTGTGCACATACTTATATGCATATATTGTCTTCTCCAATAGAATATAAACTTCTTGAAGGCGGGACTACTTCATTTCTGTCTTTGTATCCCCAAAGCCTAGTATAAAACCTGGTAGATAATAGGTACTTAATAAATGCTTGATTGAATGAATTTAATTTCTTTGTTAATAAAAACAGTTCTTTGTTGCCTTAAGGATGTAACAGCAAATGTCATATTTGCTTGTGGAAAATTTTAAAAGCTAGTCTTTGATACACACTAAAACACAATTTAAGAGACATCTTCATTTTGTGTCCCAGATCAGGGGAAGTGGGGTATTCAATAATTTATGAAGTGTCCTTCATAAGAAAGAAGGAAGGTAGAACTACATCTTTCATACCTTCAGGTGTAGAAAGTTTAGCACAAAACATTATACAGATACAGAAAACCCATTTTAGTTTATGCTGAGATCACAAACATATATGTCTTGACTGGACTTACTTCAGAGCTGACAACCAAAAGGTAGTCAGAATTCTGGGGATTATAGGTCATCTGCGTCAGAGGATGAAAAGGAAGATCTGTCTGAACAAAATTCTTTGCGAAGTCGGATGACCTAAAGATTCTTCCTCCATGACTTCCTCCAGACACATCCCCTGTCAAAATTACCTGAAAGAGAAGATGAATCATTAGATCAGGATAAAATCTGCACATAATATAGAATTAAACTGAGAACAATCTGAGATCATGAACAAGCATTAGAAAACACCTTGAAGAAAGCTAAAAAGCAACAGGTTAACATAAATAAGCTTATTCCTTTATGTTCTTAAATTACAATGTACATGCAATCTACAAACTTGAAACTGTCAAGTATCATTTCATGATTTTTAAGCATTTCATAAATGTGAACTGTCACATCAATCTTCAGATTTTACGTTGTGTTCTCTCATTAAAAGGTCGTCTGATGTATTCATGTGGTGGCACCCACATAGTCAAAACTGACTTGTAATAAGTCTTTTGGTACTTCAATAATTAAACCCATTTGGACGGAATTTCATCCTAACAGAGCCTTCTTTATTCTGCAATGAACCACAAAGAGAAGAGCATTATAGTGAGGTTCAACTGCATTCAACTGTAGTTTCAATTGTCTTGCTACTTACTACACAGAGTATCAAACACACTATAAAATTAGACATTTAACTTTCCATATAAAAGTTTACTGTTAATACATTTCTACAATGATGAAATTTACCCCCAGAAGCACAGTTTATATTTCACTATTAGAAAGAAAGGCTCAAACCTTCCCAGAGTTTTCAGGTCCAATAGCCATTCCAAATTCAGTCCGAATGAAAGTGTTATTGATGAGATTTGTGATATCCTTAAAGTTCTTTCCATAGTCCTCACTGAATGAGGAAGAGAAAGAGACAAAACAAAATCATTTAAAACACAGTTTATTTCCCAAACAAGGTAGAAGTCCTTTACAATTCTGTAATGCAGAAAGAATACAGCTAGAGAAACCAAAGTTCTTCATACTAACTGAGAATACTTAAAAATGTTAGCTATTCATTCTGACCACACTCCCAGGAGATAAGGGAAAATAAAAAGGCAGTGAGTGACTTTATGCAAATCACCTAATCTCTCAGACTCCTATGTAAAAAGAGAAGCACCTTTTGCTCAGAAGGTGATGATGAAAGTAATCTGAAAATCCTGAAAAGCAGCTATAAACAAACATAGCTATTTTTATTAATATCATTATCACCTCAGTCTAAGTCTTGCTACAGTATATTGGATCATGAATTTTCATAGAATTTAAGCTTCCAGTGGCAAGTTTAGGCTCTTACCACTAGGTAACTAATATGCAATTAAGAAGTAGTTTTCAATGGCTTATTAATAGTACAACCTGAGGCATAAAAGTCAATATTCCATGAATGACATTTAAGGCAAAGAATTATAAAATAATAGTGCTACAAGGGACCTTAAACATTTAGTTCTATCCCCTAATTTTATATCAAGAAATTGAGGAACAGAAAGGTTAAGTCATTTGCTCAAGATTTCTGATTAACTGGAAGACTTTCAATTCAAAACTTGAGTCATCTTAATTTACATAAGCAAATCATTTATTACAAATTGAGGTATGAAAATATATGCTGAATGGAAAGAAAAACAAGTGACTATGAGCTGAAAAATGAACTGATTTCCGACTTCAGCTAATCTGTGCTTGAAAAGGCAGCTTCTCTAGATGGACAAAGGCTAGCCAGGCCTGAAAGTCGAAAAGCCCTGGTTGCTGCTGTGTGATGCTTGAGTGACAATGGTCTAATCATTTGACCTCTCAGTGCTCGAAGCAATTCTCTGAGACTCTAAGTTATAAATAATCTGTGTCAGTGGGAGGAAGTCCCTATACCAGTTTCCTACACTGATGGAATGACAGGTATAGTCCCTCCAAAAGAAAAGGTACCTGCCCCAAAGGATAGTACTTTCTAATGGGCAAAAGTATCAGTCCATAACATACATAGGCCTGGGTATTAGCTATACTTCTTCCCCTTCCCCTCCCGCTTTCCTTCAGAACAGAGAGAGATCTGAAATTGTCTTGCTGTCAATACAACGTAACTATAAGATAAAAGGAGATTGAAAAGGGAATGGTTATTACAAACAGATTCCTATCTTACCTCCCTAGGGCTGTGACTCTAAAATCAGTATTTATCTTTTGATAGCAGGTGTATACAGAAGCAGAAATCCAGGGGTTAGTTATATTTACGAGTTAAACAGTTCCTGGTGTTATATAAAGCAATCATTAACAGCTTTATGGCCTTGCAATGGCATGAATTACACTGGTTTTAAAACTTTCTGCCTTTATGCCACACCTAAGAAAACTTTTTGAATGGGATTCAGGTCAGCCTGCTTCTTAAGCACTTGGCACAACAAACAGGTATACCTGCTCCTAAGAAAAGCAAAGAACAAAAACAAATTAAACAAACCATAACCCTAAAACCTGGTGCTATAACCTGCTAACTAACAGAGAATCATGAAGATTAGTTTGGGAACTGGAAACTTGGGAACCCTGAAGGGTCTTTCTAGATCCAGCAGATTGGTAAGAACTTTTAATTTAGAAATGGAGGACCTGGGTTTGAATTCTTGCTCAGTCTCTCATTATACTTCTATGAGCTCTGGCAAGTTAGGTAACTTTTGTGAGCTTCAGTTTCTTCTGTGAAGGTTTGAGCTAAAAAACCTCTAAGGTCCAGAACAGCTCTAAAACTAGGATTCTATGATATAATTACAGTTCAAAGTGACCTTGGTAAAATGACAAGGTATCTGAAGAACAGAACTTCTATTCAACAAGAACTGTTTATGTTGGAAAAAAAATCATATGAAACCAGCATGGGAAAGGCCTTCGTTACTTGATGTTCAGGCAGCAATGGAAGGACGTCTTTTCTTAAGGTTGCATTTTTTCTTTAAAGCAGCCACAATAATGGAGAGCACAAAGAAGAAAAAACAAAGAGACTCTCTTATCATGTTCTCTACCTGTTTAGAACCAAGAACATAAGGTTCTATTCAGGGATACACAATGCAGCAGGAATATCAAGAACTTAAAAAGAACTAGTCAATGTTCAGCCTGAACAAGCTGTGTTATGCAAGTATAACAGAATGCTATTGTATTATAAAAAAGACTAACATGAAAATCAAGAAAAATCTTCTAATTTTTATACAATGAATTAACTGAATGATTAGGATAAAGACATCAAATGTAACATAAACTCTGACTACAACAAAATCTGGGGGTAAATATACAGAAAAAATACCCAGAAAAAGGCATAAAGAAGAAATGGAATATTTTTTAAAATAAAAAAAATTATAAATAATTTAGGATTTGTTTTTGTGTGCCATATGTAGCTGTATTTATTTGAATATTTCTGATGTTGGTCACTAACTTAAAAGTTATTTTTGAAAAAGAATGAGAGAAGTCATTTCCTTGCCCTTTAGTCTACTACACCTTGATATTGGTCCTATGTAACAAATGGAGCCCCAACCTTGTACAAGGGAGTGGAAGCATAGGGTCAAGTAGCATATGTGGCAATAGCATCAAACTAGAACTTAGGGAAGCCCCACATTTAAATCATAAGCCTAAAATTGACCGTGCTAGTGTCAGGCAAAGCCCAGTCTGCAAAAAAGGGAGCTCAGTCTCCCTGCCCGTAGTCCCTCCCCACTTCTGTGAGCAACAATGTCCCTCCAGGAGATCTCTTGCTAGCTTCCCTCCCTCCACAGAGCCAATCGTTTGCAAGGCCTCCTCCTTAGACCCATTCTGATTCTTGTATCATCTCACTTGGGGTCTTTGTCACCTCTGGCCTCCTCTTTGGTCTGGGGCTTAAGGATCCTCAGCCTCCAGTCCCTCCTCAGAATTACCAAAGGATTTTCCTGAGGTGCGGGTCTGACTCTGCCATTGTCCCACACAAACTTCAGTGGCTCCCTGCTGCCTCTGGATAAGCTCTTTGTTTAGTGCTGTAAGCCCTTTGGCACTGGCTCGGGCCCATCTCTCTAGGCTGACCACACATACTGCCCATCAGCAACTCTGTGCTTCGGCAGATTGGTTCGTGGCTGTTGGTTGTACACAATGTTCCATTTGCTGGCTCTGAGCCTTCCATCAGGTTGCCCTCCCCCTCCTTTTCCCCTGAAATGCTTCATGCCCTGGAACCCCTAATTCTGGCTCAGAGACTTTCAAATTCCCACTATTATGAATGCTCATAGCCCCCTAAATCTACTTCTATTTACTTGTATCTGTTCCACATTTACTTCTCTGTGATTATGTTGTAGCCTTTCTCTCAAATAATATAAATTCACTGAGGATGAGAACTTTCTTATTTCTGGTGCTTAGCAGTATGATAAACAGTGGGTACTTAATATTTGCTTATTTATTTTTTAAAAGTAAGAATTAAAAATGAAATTTTCAATTCAACAGAAAGATGAATTAGAAAAATTCTGTTTGAAGAATACTGAAAGAGAATTCACTAATTTTAATTTACTAATTTAAATTACCAATGAAAATTGGATAGTTTAAAATTAAACTTCCTAAGAAATTTAGATATACACAAATATCCACTGGAATAAAATGAGTAGCTATGGAATCTTCCCTGTCCCTGTCCCCTGCCCTCCCCTCTCTCAAAAAAGTCATAGAGATTATCTCTGTTTAGTAAGATTCAAAGAAGCAAAGATTTATAGAAGGAATCTTGGAAGTCATGAAGGTCAAACTTTGATTTTACAGATAAAGGATCTGAGGCCCAGTGATATGATAAGGGAAGAGCCCAGTTCTTCTAACCTCAAATTCTTTTTTTTTTTTTTCCACCACACTGCTTGGAACTTAGGACAGCAAACCAAATGAATTTTAAAATCTTCTTCTAGACGCAAGAAACAATAATTTGTGTTGCTCTCCAAAACACAATAGACTGTCTTCCTGTAAACTGCTAAGAATTTTCAGTAATATTTCTGGGCCTTACACTGGTATTAGTAATTTGCAAACTAATATCATTTTGCCAGAAGAGAAACTATGAAAGTGACTCCTGCTCTTGAAGCAAGGGTTCTAGAGTGAATATGAATGGAGGTTCTCATCTATCTATTGGAGAGCCACTGCTATAGATCAAGGCCTAAGACAGATTCTCTATGGTCCCAGAAGATTGGAATTGATCTTCACATGGGACCTGCCACAGTGAACTGTGGATAGGGCTTAGATGAAGTCACAATGGCTTTTTAAGGATTTTTTTTTGTCAGGGACAGCCTCTAAAACATTTGTGAAGCTACATCTCTTTGATCCCTTGATGGGAGCTGACACTGGCATTCATGGCTAAAAGGTAAAAGCTTTTGTGGCATGTTTAGAACAGACTAGAACAGCTTTAATATCTATTTTAGAGTCTTTTTTATCTAACTAAGATTTTGGGGGTACTGTGCATGAATGGAATTTTATATACAAAAGCAAAAATCTAGATAAATCTAAACTTCCTTCCTTAAAATAAGCTTAGTATATTAGGCCTTACATGTATATATAGCAAAATTCCCAGAAACATAGGATCTTCATTGTTCTGTTCCTGATTCAAGCTCACCAATTCCTTTAGGATTAGCCAGTCTCTCTGGAAGTTCTTTCTTTTAATGATTTAATGAGTTAACAACTCTCAGGCTATGTCAGAGAGACTACCACAATGAGGGAGGGAGGGTGTTTGCACAAATTTATGAAGCTCTGAGCAGCCTGGTAGGCCCTTTTTAATACAAAACTACCAATATTCAAATGTATATTCACTTCTCAAATATACTTATTAATAAATCTCACCTTCGATAAAGCTTAGACTGCCCAAAAGTCATGATTACCAATGGCACATGAAATGTGGTCAAGACTAGAATGACCTAGAGAGAGACAAAAGCAAGCTATCAATAGTTTATTCGGAAGGATTTATTACAGAAATAAATCAGCTACTGGTAAATAAGACATGCCAAGAGTTAAACTTCAAATTATTACCACATCAAGAACTAATCTAAGCCAAAAATAGAACCTCATGAAAATTTAAGATGACTTTAAACCATGAAGTTAGAATGGTTTCCAGCTTCTACATAGGAGAAATTGGGGTTACTCATGGATTTTAATAAGGGAAATATTTATCTACTTTATAGACAAATTCTACATACTTCTGAATATTTCCTCAGGTTGCTGACGGGGGGGGGGGTGTTTGATAGAGACAGTGCTGTTAGCAGACAGGGTAATAATGAAACCAGTGTATCTAGGATGGGCTACAACTTTAGGATAAGCATTAGGCAGGCTGGGAAACCTGAAATTACTGTGGAGTCAGTTTACTAATGCATGGAGAAAAAAGGAGACACTTGTACTGGTCTTTTGACGGAGGAAGTATTTCTAATGATTTCTCCATTTGCAGTGTCTAATAACAATGCCTATGATGGAAAATCTCCACTATGCTTGTGATAGGAACATCCAAGAGTGCAAATGGGTAACAACAGCTATTCAGCAGAAGCAGTTGAGTAATAACCTATTATGAGGAAGAGTGCCATTCTGACAGAGGCTATGACAAGTGAGAGCCAGGTTTCTGTCTCATCAAGTGTACCACCATTTCCACCAATATCCACATTTCTCTGGAGGTCTCCCAACATACTATTTTCCATTCTGCCTACTCACATTTTAATTTTATGCAGTCTCTAGGACTCAGAAGATAACTAGTCTCAGGTCACAGATCTCGAGTCTGCTAAAGCAATCCCAAGATATATAATCAATTCTCAAGAGAGTATTTTTGAAGTTGGAAACCTTCAGAGCTTCCTCCCCCCCCCATAAATATTAGGCCGAAAGCTGGTTTAGGTGAAGGTCTTCCTGAAGGCAGAGGAACTGAGTTAATGACTACTCCATTCTTCCATTTCTAAAGAGACAATAAATATTACAGTTCCCTGTTATTTTATATCTTATACAAGATGAAATTTCCACAAATCAGGAAAAATTCTAAAGACAACATCACAAAATGGCATACAAGGTTTAAAATCCTGAAAGTGAAAAAATTTGCTGTAAAAGGGTTACTTACCCCAGTGCTGTCTCCAACCCATGAGAGAGATACTGAGCCACTGAGATCATCAAATACATGCTGCAAAAAATAGAGTGAAAACAAAATAAATCTATTTTAGAATTATATCAATCTCATATCAGTCACTGCTTTACTCAAACAATTTGAAAGAATTCTTTTGTCACCAAGAGTTAGAAGAATGCCAATAGGGAAACACTTTGACTCCTAAAACAGAATATGGGGATTATAGGATTTAGCTGGTTAATTCTGATACTCAATGGGCTGGAAAATTTAAATTTCTCTCTTTTTCCCTATTCCATTCCCTTCCCCAAACAAGCCAGGAAAGTAAGTCTTCTAGTTGTACCAGGTGAAGGAACTTAAGTGTTTCTTTTACCCAATCATCTTAAAGACTCAGATAGCAAAGTATTCTGAAGATGTTTTAAAAGGGCCCACATTGATAATCAAACACTAAAGCTTAATTAACCTAAAAAATTAATCTATTGAACCTAACCTTGATTAACCTATCAACACAATGAAAACAATTTTAATATTCTCAGTTTTTCTAGGATATGCAATTACATAGTCTTTGAATTCCTTTTGCTTTGTTTGATTCAAAATAACAAGAGCAGGAAAAGAAAGTCCTCAGATGGTATAAAAAAATTCTGTGTCTAGAACTTTGAATCTAGGGTCAAAACTCCCCCAAAATCCATAGTACATTGTAGAGTGCCAAGGGAAAGGAAAGAGATTATCATTCAACTAGCTTAAAACTTCTTTAGAATCCAAAATGTGGTCTATATGTTGAAATGTGGAAATAAGCTGGCTATTATAGGTTTTGCCCAAGGTTGATATTATTTTATTCCTTTAAACTAGAAATTTAGATATTGTTGTTTAAGTACATTTCCTGACTCCTCAACTAGCCCCTGGGCTAGGAAGGAACCATCTTTTATCCTCACACAGCAGGACTATAATACATGATGATGAAAATATACTTACTTCCTATTCTGATTTCCAATTATTTCGCCTACAAAATATCAGATCTGCCAACAATTCTGATGAATCAAAACTCCCTCCCAAGAGTCTGAAATAACCCAAAAAAAGGCAGAATCCTTCTTCATTCTCCCTCACTGACTCTGGAGAAGGGCCCCTATTTTACTAATAGATGAATCCTGCTCTGCTACTTAGTAACTCACATGACCCTGAACAAGTCAGTTCTCTCACATGGTCACAGTTTCCCATTTGTAACTTAAGGGTTTTTATTTTATCATGTGTTTCAATGTTGGAGGGACTCTAAAAATACAGATATACTATTATAATATTGGTGGAACACTGTGAACTAGTCTTGAAAAGCTTAATTATGATTAAGATTGTGACTACAATGGTTTTTTCCCTTTTGATCTGATTTTTCTTGCACAAAATGATAAATATGGAAATATGTTTAAAAGAATTGCACATAATCTATATCAGATTGTTTGCTATCTCGGGGATGAGGGAGGTAAAGGAGGGAAGGAGAAAAATTTGGAACACAAAGTCTTATAAAAAATGAATGTTGAAAACTATCTCTACAGGTATTTAGAAAAATAAAATACTATTTAAAAAAATGTGACTACAATGCCTATTTCCTTTGAATCAGAGATACCCCTGCTAGGCATATAGCCTAAGGTCACGGGAAAAAAGGTCACATAAACACCAAAATATCCACAGCTCCATTTTTTGTAGCAGAAAAGAACTGAAAATAAAGTAGATATCCAGAAGTTGGGGAATGACTAAACAAATTATGCTACATGAGATGTAATTGAAATATTACAATGCTAAAAGAAACCATGACCATCAAGAATTTAGAAAAGCAAGAAAACAATTGTCGAAAGTTGTAAGGTGAAATAAAAAGAATTAGGACAAACCTCTATGTCATAACTATACCAACCGAATGTTAGTTACAATGTCCACCCTTCCCTTGCGTCGGGGAGCGATGTCATGGGTGTGGAACACTATGTGCCTTGTTAGGCCTCTTGATGGTTAGGCTAAATTGCTTTTCCCCTTACTTAAAAAAAAACAAAAACAAAAACCCCCCAAAAAAACTGTTACAAGAGATCACTCTCCAGATTAGCGTGAAGGGGAAGACTTGCATTCAGAAATAAAAGTAATGTAAAAACAAAAGATAACCATTTAAAAAAAAATCTATATCATCTCTAAGGACCCTTCTGGTTCTTCAGGCTACAATCCTATGATTGTGAACTTAAGACTTTTTCCTCTTTGTCTTCTAAATGCTTTAAGTAGCATGGCCAAGCTCATACACTCAATGGGTTCGAAAGAAACACCACTGGCCAACCATCAGTGGATGCTGTGAATGGATCTCATGAGTCTCAGGGAACACAAAGCTCAGTTTTGTTCATAAACTACACATCTGAAAAAAAAAAGAGAGGCTTGACTGGTTTATCAAGATCTAAAATCTCAAACTTGCATGGCAATTTATGTTGGCTGCATATACAGCACGGCCAGATGCTCATTTTATCAATCCCAAAGCCACTGAAATCATCTGAAGCAGTCACTTGAGACTCAACAGTGGGACTATGCAGAGGTTCCTACAAAATCTGAAATATAAACCACGTTGGTTAGCACTGATTCAGAACAGAGACTATCTTTCCAAAGAGGGTCTTACGGGCAATAACTAAGATAGAAGAAAAAATTCTTCAAATGGTGGCTCTGTGATTTGTGGTTGCTTTGGTCTGGCTCTAAGTCCTGCCATCTTGGTCCTGCCAGATCAGTGGCCTTCCAACATTAGGCAATGCCCTTCATCTTAGTTAATTCCAACATACCCAGATAAGGCCAATGCAGCCCCAAAGCACATATTATTACTAAATCATGAAAATATCCAGGAGGGCTGCCTTATAACACTTCTGGAGTTAGAAGCTCCCAATAGCATGTAAATAGTTTGAAACCAAATTCTGTTTATTGATTATACAGGAAGGAAAGCAACATCCAAAGATTCATCTTGGAAACACAAACTGAATTTACAGACAGTTATTTTTGTTCTTCTGTTCTGCCCTCATATTATTTTTCTCCTAACTTCAATACCTCTGGTTTTCAGAGCAAATGCAATTCATCTATATTTTTACTTATTTTTAACACCTTGATTAGAATGAAAATTAAAATTCTAATAAGTGCCTAAAAGTCTGTGATCAAAGAAGGGTCAGAGCTGGAGACAATCCCAAGGAAAAGCTATGTTAGGTATATGCCTCTACTTTAGGTCTTCAAGAGCAGAAGAAATACAAACTATCTAGTTTGAGAAAAAGTAGTCAGTCAACCTCCCCAAGTATCACTGACAAAAGTCTGCAATCATGTTTTTAAAAATTCTAACACCTGGGATTTGTTAAACTTTTCCTAGCTGTATAATAAACATTTTAAACTTCCAAAGAATAGAAAATTACTTTAAATATGTCAGCCTCATTAATTATGACATGTTTTTCTTTAGATTGGCCACTTCTGACCTAGAATGTAGGGAGAGTGCTGATAAGCTATCTTTTTTTTTTTTTTTAAATAAACACATTCTTTAAGCTCCACATCAATTCCTCCATTTATTACCTCTTTCCTTCCCCTTTAGGGCATCTCCATCTTTTGTGACAAACCACTTATCCCCAGTCTTCTGTCTTTACTTCCTCAATCTCCCATTCACCATCTTTTGCCCACCTTTCTATAAGACTTCCTGGCACCTAGCAACAAAAAAAATTAACACAAGATGGTGAAAGAATATTGTAATCCATCTTTACCTACTTATTTAAAAAACACACACACACACTCAAAAAAAAAACTTTCTTAAAGAATGAGTTCCTTAAGGGTAGGAGGCTATCTTTATGGTTTTAAAAGTTACATAGTTCCTATACAGAACCATAGGTAAGGGGATGTTTCAGGCAGTGAAGTCAAGAATAAAAACTACAGAGGTCTGGGTCTTGTTAATTTCCAAGGATGGAAAATAAACTTGAGCTGCCTTATCAGAAAGCCTGATGGCTTCTTAGATGACTGTATAATACATAGCAAAATATCACTAATCTAGTTAAAGTTTGCCCAAATAATGGAATGCTTTTCTTAATTAACTTTTCTTAATATTTTGCTTATATAAAATTTTTAAAATGTAATTTCCAAATATATCACTAGACCCTCTCTTGGGACCCAGCGTTTGTAATAAATGATTAAAAAGGAGGAAAAAATCCAAAAGTACACCAATCACTTTTACAATGGTCATACCCCAAAGTGTCTATTGCATCTCTGTCAAGAAAGAAAGGAAGTACATTTTCTCATCTCTTCTCAGAAGTCCAGCATAGTCATTATAATTATACAACATTCAGTCTTTGTGGGAAGTTCTTTCTATTTACATCATTGCAAGTCACTGAGAAAAGTGTTATTTCTGATTCTTTTTACTTAACTTTGTATCAGTTTATATGTCTTCTCATGTTTCTTGGAAATTATGGAATACTTTAAAAAACATAACCCATGCCTATATGATTTTAAAAGACACCACAGAAATGTGATAAAACTGAAAATAACATCTAGAATAAAATAAAGATTTAGTGCTATACCAAACTACTAAGATAAGAGACATGGATGAGCATTTGATTTCCACAGTTATGAAAATTAAAATGGAGAAATGGAATAAATTAGATTTATCTTCCCCCAAAAGAATATAAGCTCCTTGGAATTTAAACAGCTACGAGATTTGAAAAGAATCTTTTGTTCTTTGTCTTTAGCCCTCCTCTGTTCCCTTCCCCCCAAACTCCATGCTATTGAGTCAGTCTCAGTTTTTCATTAGACGGGTCCCCAGGCTCCCCAATTTCTCAGAGTCCCAAAACTACTCAGGGGACTCTGGATTCTAAAAGGGTGTAGTCTATCTCCACATGACTTAGAGAAATCTAGGAAAATTCATTTTGCACTTTAAAATCTTTCTCCCTTCTCAATACAGCAGTCCACAAAATTTAGGTGGTGGGGAGGAAATAGAAGCCATTGTCATTTTGCTTCCAGGGGCCCATGTCTTCTTCTCAGGTCTCAAAGCGTTTACTGCCATTTTAAAGATTTCAGGCAGTCTAGGAGAATGGAGTTTTTGAGGTGGAAGAAGAGTTTTCTTGAAAAAATGTGACCTAAATTACTGTGTATTCAAATTTAAATTATATATGATAGAATTACTTTCAATTGATGCATTTGGGAATAAGATTTTAGAAATATGTGTTTATTAATACTGAAGTATTGCTACGAGAAGTTTAAGTCTGTATTTGATTTGATTTTAAGCAAAAACAATTGTCATTAAAACAAAATTCTCTAGTAACCTACCTAAGTAGGTCACATGTTTGTATCTCCTAATTAGAGGAAATATGTTGTTTTCTAAATTGTATATTGGGCAATTTGTAAAAATCATGAGCTATGCTTTAAAATTTTATCAGCTCTTCTGGACATATGTATATGCTTTATGAAATTTGGTCTAAAGTTATTTAGATATTACTTATATTGTGAATCTTAAAGTTTAAAAAAGGTGGTTTTTAAAAACAAGAAAGAATGACTTGCAAAAACAACTGATAGAATCTCACAAACTAAAGTACTGATTTTTAAAATAACTTTTTTTCAATTGGTGGGTATATTAGAATTGGAAACTTGATTGTAAATTGCAAATTTTTGAAATAGACTATGTTATGTGCATTTGGCTGTCATTTATGAAAATTGTGAGATTGCCAATTTAGTAATTTGGGGTTACTGTTATAATACTGAAACCTAAAATTGATAAGTACTATCAATGTGAATTATGATGCTGGGCACAGAGCAGAGGAGCGGGATGTTGGCTGGCACCAAATGATGAAGTTCAAATGTCCCCAAATGATGCGGGTTGTGCAGATACCAGATGATGGCAGGCACCAAAAATTGGGGTCGGTCATGTGAAGAATCCACAGTGGCCATTCTCTTTGGCAAAAGGTAGATTTATTTAGGGGAGAGTTACAGACAAAATGGAGGGAATACAATAGACACCAGGAATGGTAAATATGAAATAGAGTGGGAGAGCATAGAATGGGGTTTTTATAATTAATGATGGAAAGAAATGCCAGGAGAAAGGAAAAGACCCCATGAGGTTGGCATGCCCTTAGCTGGCAGGCTAAATCCTGAAAGGGACTTGGCACCCCAAAAGAACTAGCTCTAAGGAGGAGAAGTGGGGTTAGGAAGCAGAATGGAGTTATTAATACTGAAATATTACCACTAGAAGTTAGAGATACATGTGATATGCGGAAGGGGAAAGTCCACAAGGCTGCACTGACCCAAAGGAAGGCAGCAGCCATGGGGTGGCCCATAAGTAGACTTTATAAGGAAAATTTAATCTCAGAGACATAAATGGGATTCCTGAGAGGGGATGGCAAGGTGAGACTACTGGAGACCCCTACAGAGGGTGGGTCTCAGGGGTCTGACATAATTTAGATTTCAGACTGGAGTTCTCCCCAGAGCTCTGGTGGGACCTCGGCACTGAGCTGATCTCTATTAGAGCCTTCTCCCTGCCTGTCTCTGGGACTATAAGGTGGGGTTGGACAGGCAGGGGAGGAGAACTCAGCCTCTGCTCTGGTGTCCATTCCCCTGGTTTATGAACTTGCCAGGTTTGGGAAAAGTTTGGTTTGGGGTATAGAGTTGCAGTCTCTTCACCTTTAAGTTTCTAAAGGTTTTTGATTGGGATTTTTGGTAGTTAATCTGAAATTTAGGGTTGAAAACTATATTCTAGTTATTGCATGATCTGTTGGCTTGGGAAGCTGAAGGCTTAGCCCACCCTTCCCTCACTGGGTGTGACTGCTCCTTAGAAGTAAAAAAATAAGCCCACCGGAGCTCACCTCCCAAACTCTGTTTCCCCCCCACCCCCGGTCACTGCTGGTTATATGAAATTCCTTTAACATTAATTGCATCTATGGTTTAATGGGATAACATGTTTACATGAGTGTTAATAACTGAATATTTGTTTGTATTTTTCAAGTCAGTGGTTATTTTAAGACAAAGTCATTTGTGATGCTATAGCAAAAGTTCTACTGCTTAGCAATTCAAGGAACTTCTGAGAGAAGTTTCTTAGGTTTCTGGTTAACTGCAAATTCTCTGAAAATGGTTATTTAAAAACTCATTCAGCAAATTATTTATTAAGTGCATTATAGTATCAGTGAATATGATAGCAAATGTTATTTATAGTTTTCTGGAAGTATCCAAAGCAGGATTTCACCCTGACAATTGTGTATCTAGTTTTAGCTATGCTGTGCAGGCATGGGATAGAAAGTTTAGGCTCTGAAACCTCTGATTAGTGAAATTTGCTATTGAGATTAAAATAGCTTGGAATTATATCTGATATTGTTTTGAGTTAGGAATTTGGGAATGATTATTTGAATTAAGTATTAGTAACTCACCATTTGATAGAAATACCATTAAGCTGCTCAAACAGTTTGCTGAATTGGCTATAAGGTGAGATTGTTAGCTATTATAATCAGGCCTCTGCTTTTTCCTCTTATAGCAAATTTCTATAATCAGAGTAAGTGGTCAATAAGTAGTTCAAGATGTAATTATCTTGCTGTTTTCGATCTGAAAATATATAGTCATTTTATCTTATAATTAGGCAAATGAGTATTTGGCCTAGTCATCTATCTGTTGCTAAGAGGTATGTGTCTGTATTTAATAAGGTCCTCAAAGGTTTCAAATAACATACAACTGTCTATGGGACCTAACTGGTATTTTATTGATTATTGAAACTAAAGCTGAAACATCTTTAGTATGGTTTAGAGAAGATAATTTTAGTGTATTCAAATTTTCTTGGAGGGATGTAATTTATAGAATATTTTATTACATCAATGAAAAAGTCAATTTTATTTAAGTTTGTTACTAATGTGGGAATATCATTTGTTTGTATAGTGTGTCCTGTGGCATAAACATATATTCTTTGTAATAATTTATATGAAAAGCTACTAGCCAATCTATATTGGCCTTTCCCAGTACATCCTACAACAGGCCCTGGCAAAAAAGGGGGAATATCTTCTTCCCCTGTTCTGAGTGGTTTTAAAACACACACACACACACACACACACACACACACACACACACATTCTGACAGAGAGGCTTCACACATGTTTCATTGTTAGAAGTTTGGTTAATCTCTCTATTTCAATATCCTGCTTTGGACAGATAAATGAGACCTGTTAAGGAAGGATTTTGTGCATACTTTTCTTAGTCTGATGGGATTCTCCCTTTCTGAAAACTGCTTTTGTACAGAATCTTCAGGGAAGATATCAGCATACCTCCCAAGAATAAGTGCTCTTATTGCTCTCTCACACTTTCTTGAATTCTCTTAGTTTTATTTTCCTCTAAGCTTTGAGCAATTCACCTTCAAATGACCAGCCTTAGGCAAATTGGTCAGCTTCAGGGGTCTGACTGAACTCACTGAATCTTCAATTGGCTCAAGCCTCTCCAAATAGGATTTTGTAGGATGACCCAGCTCAATGTTCATTCTCAACAGGAAGTAATTTCAGAAGATGAGATCATTGCCCCATACCCCAAAGGACTCTGGGCCCCATTTGTTTGGGAAGGAATTGGTTAATTAATCAACTCCAAACTACCCTTGTGTGAGTGGGTTCCCTGTAAGGAGTCCATCAATCCTGGGAAGGGGAAAAGTTAAATAGGATTAATACTATTCCCCTGCTGCAATAGTATTTAGGATGGGGACACTAGGTTAAGATTTGGGTTAATAAGGGGCAGCTTGGTGGTGCAGTGAAGAGAGCACCAGCCCTGAGTTCAAATCTTACCTCAGATACTTAACACTTCCTAGCTAAGTGACCCTGGGCAAGTCACTTACCCCAATTGCCTCAGGGGAAAAATTTTGGATTAATAATACTGAAAAAGCTACCCCATAAACAATTCAGTTTAATGTTTATCAAATTATGGAATATAGAAATTTGACTAGTTGTAGGCAAGTAGTTACAATAGGTATTTGTGTCCTGATAGAGAAAAGGATTTTATGGAACTGCCTGTCCAATTTGGAATAATGTTTAATTTGCTACAAGGATTGTTTAGATCTCTTAGGAAGATTTGGAGTCAAGTCTAGGATTTATGGCAAACTATAGACACCAATGCCTAGGTAGAATTGGTAAAGTATTCTGTAAAGAGTCTAAACAAACAAACAAAAAAACAATTTCTATTTCTATGTGCTAAGGATTGCCCTATGTCCAGATAATACATTCCCTTTGGGTATGAAAAAACATGAGAGTGAATTCAAGTGCAAGATCATCCTGTCCCCCAAATAACATTCCTGGGGAGAATTGCAGTGTTTTGTTCTACATTTCCCTTCGTGAGGGAAATCAGGCTATCCTAGCTCCTGAGCTCTGGAGATCCATCAGCTTGCCTCTAATGGCAGGGTGAAAGATTTTAAAATCTAGGACTCCGGTGGCATGTACCTTAGGGCAGCTCTAGCAATTTCTCAGGGGTGAGTACAACCTCGGGCGGTGGTGTGGAGGCAGCATTCTCAAACCTGCTTTGCCTGAGAACTGAGTGGACCCCTGTGAACCAACCTAATGGGCTACTCCTTCTATCCTGGCATTTCATGAAGAAAGTAAAATTGAATCGGGAAGAATTAAATCAAGGACAGTAATTGATGAATTCAAGGCAAGAAATCTAGTTCTGGATTTGGATCATTCCTACTTTGGTGAGTAGAGAATCTATTGACTGGGAAAAAAAAAATCTCTGCATCAAATATCACTAATAAGGGTCTGATATGCAAGAAATGGAGGTAATGTGTTTTAGCCCAAAAGTCACTGCCCAATAAATAAATAGACTAAGTGAAACCAAATACAAATCAAAACAACTCTAAGGTCTCACCTTGTATTCAGCAAATAGGCAAATGACAAAAGAAGGTAATGTATTATCAATGTTGAAGGGATTGTGAGAAGATTAGCAAAAGAAATTGTGCAATCATTCTGGAAAATAATCTGAAATGATTAAACAATCAACAAAGATTTTCGAAGTGCTTCCTATATGCCAGGTACTGCATGATGTTAAAAGAGTGACTGAATGACTCAGAGACTCTATTTTAGGTATATAAACCATGGAAGTGGAAAAAGCTGCGGGGGGGGGGGGGGGGGGAGACATGCGGTGGGGAAGGGGGGGCACAGAGAAGAGAGCGCAGGATGTGGAGTCAGAAAGACTTGGCTTAAACCTTGATTTAGAGAGTAGTTTGGGCAATCCTGGCTAAGTCACTTAATCGTTCTAGACCTCAGTTTCCTGATCTAACAAAATGAGGACAATAACAGAACTTACTCCACAGGGTTGTGTTTTGTAAATCTTAAAGCAACTATATAAGTGTTAGCTATTATCATTAAGTTAATGACAAAAAGAAAGGTATCATACACACAAAACTTTTTAGCACTTTAAAATAAATACATTTTTATTGATCTTTGGGGATGTTTTCTTCATCACCATTTTTCCCCCTAGCATTCCTCCCCTCCTGAAGAGACATTCCACATAACAAAATTATTTTTTAAAGACAAAAAAAAGGAAAAAAAAATCAGAAAATGCAATGTGCAACACTTGCTGACTTTCACTTCCGCAAAGCTGTGGGACAAGTGTGTTCTCGTATCTTGTTCAAGCTATGCTTGTTCTTTATTATTTTGCAACATTCACTTCTAATTTGTCTTTGTGATTGTTCTTTCCATTTACATTATTTTAATAATTGTGTCTGTTGTTTCTTTGGCTCTATTTTACTGTTTTGCACTTTGAAAATACATATTCATCATTTCTTAACAACCCAGTAATATTCTTATAGGAGATGACCACTCTTATTTCATCAGGGTGAATACCTTTCCCTTTTTTGCTTCACCTATCTTTTGATCCAATCAATAAGTCCAACTAAGATCCTAACTCTTGCTCAGTGTTCTCCGATTAGCCTGACTGACCCTGGAATATCTCATTCCATCCTCTCATCCTCTAATTCATATAACATTTATTCTCCTTTCCAGGCACGACATTTATTATTGCTTTGTATTGTGGCTAATTTTATGACTGCCATATTATATACAACAAAATTATATGTCTCTGCCTCCTGCCGAGATGTGTACCTGAACAGGAGACTTGTCTACCCAGTTTCCCTGTCCCTATTCTAATCAAATTAACTAAAGGCTTATCTATTTTGTTGGTTTTTTCATAAAACCAACTCTTACTATTATTTATTAATTCAATAGTTTTCTTATTTTCAATTTTATTGATCTCCCCTTTAATTTTCAGAATTTCCAATTTGGTATTTAATTGAGGGTTTTTAATTTGGTCTTTTTCTAGCTTTTTAAATTGTAAGCCCAGTTCATTAATCTTCTCCTTCTCTGTTTTATGCAAGTAAGCATCTAGAGATATAAAATTACCCCTTATAACTGCTTTAGCCGTGTCCCACAAATTTTGGTATGTTGTCAGATTATTGTCATTCTCCTGGATGAAATTTTCTATTGTGTCTATAATTTGCTCTTTCACCCATTCGTTCTTCAGGATTAGATTATTTAATTTCCAAATAACTTGTGGTCTATTTTCTCCTGGCCTTATATTACATGTGAGTTTTATTGCATCATGATCTGAGAAGGATGCATTTACTATTTCTGCTTTTCTGCATTTGATTTTGAGGTTTTTATGCCCTAACACATGATCAATTTTTGTATAAGTTCCATGAACCCCTGAGAAAAAAGTATACTCCCTTCTATCACCATTCAATTTCCTCCAGAGATCTATCATACCTAACTTTTCTAGCCTTTTGTTAACCTCCTTAACTTCTTTCTTATTTATTTTGGAATTTGATTTATCTAATTCTGAGAGAGCAAGGTTGAGATCTCCCACTAGTATAGTATTACTGTCTATTTCTCCTTGCATCTCTCTTAATTTCTCCTCTAGGAATTTGGACACTATACCACTTGGTGCATATATGTTAAGTATTGATACTGCTTCATTGTCTATGGAACCCTTTAGTAAAATGTAGTTTCCTTCCTTATCTCTTTTAATTAGATCTATTTTTGTTTTTACTTGATCCGAGATAAGGATTGCTACCCCTGCCTTTCTTTGTTCACCTGAAGCATAGAAGATTCTGCTCCAGCCCTTTACCTTCACTCTGTATGTATCTCTATGTTTTAGATGTGTTTCTTGTAAACAACATATTGTAGGATTCTGGCTTTTAATCCAGTCTTCTATCCGCTTCTGTTTTATGGGACAGTTCATCCCATTCACATTCACAGTTAAAATAACTATATCTGTATTCCCTGCCATCTTATTTACCCAGAGTTATGATTTTCTCTTCCCTTTCCCCTCTCTCCCTTCCCCCCTCCCCAGTACTTTGCTCTTGATGACCACCTCCCACCAATAATCCTCCTCCCTTTAGAGTCCCTCCCTCCCCTTTATACCTTTCCCCTAATCCTTCTATTAGTTTATCCCTTTCCTTTTCTCCCCTCCCTCCTATCTTCCCACAAGGAGGGTCAGTGCTTTCTTTGAAGCCAAATGTGTCTGATATACTCTCTTGGAGTCCAATCTAATGAGAGTAAGGTTTACACAATACTCATCGCCCTCCCTTCTTTCCCTCAATTATATTAGATCTTCTATGTCTCTTTATGAGATTTTGCCTTATTTTACCTCCTTTATTTTTACTTTATTTTGCCTCCTTTCCCCCCTCCCCCCTTTTTCTTTTTCAGTATGGTATCCCTTCCACCTCTAATTTCTTTTCCATTATTATCAAAGAAAAATCAAATTATACTGCCATTCTTTAAAGGATACCTATAGTAGGAATATAATTCTCAAGAGTTTTCCTTTTTACCTTTTTATGCTTCTCTTGAGTTCTCTATTTGGAGGTCAAATTTTTTGTTCAGATCAGGTCTTTTCATTAGAAATAGGTGAAATTCTCCTGTATCATTGAATGACCATCTTCCCTGGAAGATGATGCTCATTCTAGCTGGATAACTTATTCTTGGCTGTAATCCAAGTTCTTTTGCCTTTCGGAATATCTGGTTCCAGGCCCTTTGATCCTTTAAAGTGGAAGCTGACAGATCCTGTGTAATTCTAATGACAGTTCCTCGGTATTTGAACTGTTTCTTTCTAGCTGCTTGCAATATCTTTTCCTTGGTGCGATAGTCCTGAAATTTGGCCACGATATTCCTTGGGGTTTTAATTTTGGGGTCTCTTTCTGGAGGTGATCGATGAATTCTTTCAATGCCAATTTTGCCTTCTGATTCTAAAACAACAGGACAATTCTCTTTCATGATTTCCTGGAAGATAGCAAACAGGTTCTTTTTTTCATCGTGGCTTTCAGGGAGTCCGATAATCCTTAAATTGTCTCTCCTGGATCTGTTTTCCAAGTCAGTTGTTTTTCCTAGGAGATATTTCATATTTTCTTCTATTTTTTCATTTTTTGTTTTTGTTTAACTGATTCTTGAAGTCTTATTGAGTCATTTACTTCTATTTGTTCAATTTTAATTTTTAAAGTATTATTTCCTTCAGTTATCTTTTTTAGCTCCTTTTGTAGCTGGCCAATTGAATTTCTTGATTCAATGCATTCTTTTTCCATTTTGCCGGTTTTATTTTTCAGTGAATTGTTGTCTTTTTCCAATTCACCAATTTTGTTTTTCAGTTCACCATTTTTATTTTCCAGTGAATTGGTGATTTTTTCCAATTCACCAATTTTGTTTTTCAGTGAACTGTTTTCTTTTTCCAATTCACCAGTCCTATTTTCCAGTTTTTGATATTTCTGTTGCCCTGATCTCAATTTATTTCCCCATTCTTCTTCTAGCTCTCTTTTGAGATTCTTAATGCAATCATCCAGGTAAGCCTTCTGAAAGGGAGACCAACTTAAGTCTGCCTTTGTGGCTTCATCTGGGATTGTTTTCATAATGTCAGGATCTGGGGACTGTTCTATTTTTTCTCCGTAAAAGCTTTCTATGGTGAGAGCTCTCTTCTGCTTCTTGCTCATGATTTAAAGTTGGGATATTAGTCAAAAGCAGAGAAAACTGCAACAATTTGTATTTGCCCTGGGGTAGTTTGCCGAGTTGACTTCCGGTCTGAGGCTGGTCGGGCTAGATTCGCACTAGGACCACGTTTTCAGCTGCTCTCGATCCACCCTTTTCCAAAGGCAGATCTGCCAAAGCACCTGCCCGCAAGCAGAGCAAAGTGGCCCAGGCGTCTCCCAGGGGCTTCCTGGGTGCCCAAAATCCGCCCCTCTATTGCAGCCCTGACTTCCGCCCCGGCTGGAGTCTGATCGCGACCAGTGGCCGATTTCCCCTGAGGCTAACCTTCTCTGGAGTTCTTTCAAGGTAGATCTTTGATAGAAGTGCGTTGTAGTCCAAATGCTTGGTGGGGCCCTCACTCAAAAACCAGTTGGAAGACTCACTTTGTCTGAGTTTGAGGGAACGTCCCAGGAGTTTACAGAGAAAGCTGTCTGCAGTTCGACATCTTGGCTCGGCCCTCCCCCCCCATTCTAACAAAACACGTAGGCAGCTGGAAGGTACATTGGATGTAACACTAAATCTGGAGTCAAGAGGAATGAAACTCAAATCTGGTCTATGTGACTGGACTATGTGGCAAATATACCAATAAACCTTTTAATTGCTGCCTGCCTCAGTCTCCTAATTGTAAAATGGAAACAATAGCACCCATCTCACAGGTGAATTTAAATGCAGAGAGAGATTGAATGTGGATCGAAGCATAATATTTTCACCTTTTTTTGTTTTTTCTTTCTCATTTTTTCCCTTTTGATCTTATTTTTTTACACAATATAACAAATATGGAAATATGTTTAAAAGTAGTGTACATGTATAACCTGTATTAGATTGCTTGCTGTCTTGGGGATGGGAGGAAGGTAAGGAAGAGAGAGGAAAAAATTTGGAACTCAAAATCTTACAAAAATGAATGTTGAAAACAATCTTTACATGTATTTGGAAAAATAAAATATTATTGAGAAAAAAAAGAAATCTAATGATAAATTTCTTCTTCCTCAGAAATACAAAGTTTAGCAAAAGCAATGGAATAGGGGAGTCTTAAGCAAAATGTCCAGAGACAGCATAGGATCTTCTGTTATCTTTTCTTTGGAATCATGCTTGCATTATGTCTTCCCCCATGTTTTTCTGCATTCCTAATATTCATCATTTCTTACATTCATGTACTATAACTGTTTAGTTATTCCCCAATTTTTGGACATCTACTGGTTCCAGTTCCTTTTTAATATAAAATGTACTATTCTGAATATTCTCATATTAGGTCAATCTCTTTTTAAGTGGTCATGAATCTCATTAAGGAGACTGTATAATATATGAGAGCTTAATGAAATTACTTCAATGTTATATGCAAACAGGAACAACTGGAGGCACTCACCATTTCTAAAGAATCCCTCTTCTATCTGGAGGACACACAGGACAACATCCTGAATTATGCAAATAACCTGCTACTATCAAATCAGAACATCACTGAACAGCTTATTTGTCATTGTATTTCTCAAGAAATCTTGTATAACTTTACATGAATGGGAGAAAACCTTATGGAAACATAGGTTTTAAGTCTACTTTTGAGCTACCTCTAGTTCAAGAAAATTACTTCTGCCCAAGAGGAAGTAAACAAAGCTGAGCTAAAGCCACAAAATTACTCAATTGGAGCAGAAAAGATTTCAAATAATACACAGCTGTATATAATTAGCAAACAAGTCACAGTTCAATTGGCCTAATCAAGGTAAAAGGCCCATCGGTTCACTTGATAAAACTGAAACCCAGCCTTTCTAGACAATGTTACTGTCAGAATCCACAATATCAAATACTATAACTAAGAAACTTATAGTAATGAAATAAGAATAAATAGGTTCACGATGTGGGTAAGGGTAACTATAAACTATGTTTATATAAGAAAGTTAGTTTTTTTTCCAGCTTTTTACAGGATAGTTGGAATGGTCACCCCCATTCATCAGTTGGGAGCAAAATTCTCCAGTGAAGAAGAAAGCAAGATTTAAAAAAATCCCAGGTCACAGAGCTAGAGTTGAAAAAAATTCTAAACATCATTTAGCCCAAAGCCCCTTATTGTACAGATGAAAAGTAAGACTCAGGTGATGGACGAGCTGAGGTTTACACAGGTGGTGAGTACAAAGCTGGTTCAACTCTGCCACATGTCTTAATTCTGTAATTCAATGCCTGTATCAATTCAGAAGGCACAATCCTAATTCACTTACAGAGTTTACTAAAGCTGTGACCAAAAAACGGGTCCATCAAGTTTGTTAAGAGAGATGTGGTGATTGTACTGTTTTCATGGCCAAAGAAAGCCATTACTCATTGTAATTGACGATAGGTGACTGTCTCAGATAAGTGAAACACACACACACATACACACACACACACACACTTCACTGCTTCTAAACCACAGTTTGGCACCAAATGAATTAGTTTGTAGTAATTCATGGAGAGACTGGAGGGGGAGGAAACCAACACCTGCCTAATGTAGGAAACTCCATTTCTAAGTGAGAAAATGCTTAAATTGAATGGAGTCTGGACAAAGACAGAGCAGGGATTTCAAGCCAGGAATACATGATCTGAAGGAGTGTGGAACATCATAAAGACATGGGGAGCTCCTCCTCTCTAGATTCCTCCAAACAGATCTAGAAAATGCACTAGACTTAATGCTGATGGGAAAATACAAGGGAAAAAAGTCACAGAGTGTCATTTCCCCAGGGAAGCAGAGCTCTGCAGCTGCTGAGGACAGGTCTGGCCAGGATTGCTGGGAGAGACTGTGTAGCAGCAGGACAAGAGGAAGTCCCAGCTGCACACCAGGGCCTCGAAATGGGAATATGGACCACCTGGCAGCTCCGTCAGATCCATGAGGAACTGAGGAGGATCCCTCCAGCACTGAGGTGGCGTAGCTGAGAAACCAGTAGTAGAAAAGTAGCTTTAGAGAACCCAAGAGCACAGCAGAGCATCCTAGCTGGCTAGTGTGAGTTCAGCAGCAATCTACTTAGGCTCAGATGGTGGTAGGAAGGGATGGGGCAGCAACTGTGCCCTGGATCCAATCACTCTGGCAATACGAGAAACTTGCTTGTCCCCAAGGGCCTGCAACAATAAACCACTCAATTGTCAACAGGAGCAGCTCAGACCTTCACTCCCCAAGTGCTGCAGAATCCAGTCCTCTCAAGTCTAAAGTCAGAAAGTAGACTGGAAGAAGCAAATGAAAAAAGAATCCTGCCCCAAAAAGCTATTATGGTGACAGGGAAGCTTAAGACACAAAACCCAGAAAAGAATGACTCTAAAACATTAATGCCTCAAAGAAAAATGCAGATTGGGCACAAATTCACTTATAATTCCTGAAAGAAATGAAAGGTTAATTTTTTTAAAAGGCCCTAAAAACTGTTTTATTAATGCAATGAAAGTGCAAAAGGAGAAAAATTGAAAAGGAAATAAGAGCTATGGAAGAAAAGAACTGAAAAAGGAAATAACAGCTTGACAAGGACCAAATCTTGCTCGAGAATAAACTCTCTAAAAATTTAAATGGACCAAATAGAAACAAGAAATATTATAACAAAGTCAAAACTGTGAATTTTAGAAAAAATATAAGGTATCACACATTTAAAATCTGACCTGAAAAAACAGATCATGAAGGGAAAAAAAAAGAATCATTAAATTACCTGAATACCATGAAAAAAAATGTAAAGGAAGAAAAAAGGAGGATAGACATAATTTTTTTCAAGAAATCTTAAAGCAAACACCCAAACTGCCTAGATCTCTTAGAACCAAAGGGCAAAGTAGAAACAGACAATTCACTTTAGTTCCAATCTCTCCTTTTAGATGATATCTTGCATCTATTGTCTGCCTCTCTGCACAGTTTCTGGTATTTTGCTTTGCCTAGATTCCTGGTACCATCTTTCTGACTTTATCTGGTTTCTGACCATTTATCCACAACCTTACCCCCACCCTATCTGGACTTATAGCTTTCAGTCTTTTACATATGCCTTGCCATTAAGTTTTTATTCTTGGCTTTACCTTGATTCACCCATACTTCTTCCCTGTTTCTGCAATTCTCTATGGTACTGATCTAAAAAAGTGATCCATTATTCTGAGTACAGAGCTGAAGAAACTTGGCTCAGTCATCTAGTTATACTACTTCTAAAGACATTTCCCACACATATTAAATATTTTAAAGTTCCTCCAATAAAAGATAAATATATAGTTTAATAAGAATCATGAAGTACTATATCACAGTAAAAAATCTTAAGACTGTTAAGCTCTAGTTATTCAATCAAAATTTATTTATCAAAAGCCTAAGATAGAGGATAGGAGAAGACCTAGATCCTTGTCCTTGCAGGGAGGCTTTGAATCAAGTTGGGAAAATGAACATACTGGATATATCAAACAACAAAAAACAATTCTAAGGTAATATGTAAACAACTGTGAAATACTGCAGTACAAGCACCACACATAAACCATATTTTAACAGTTGTCTGTACAATGTCATACACAGAGAGGTGCTTAATAAATGATTTATTATTACTGATATCCAAAGTTACAGATGGGTTAGTGATTGCCTATGACCCAGTAAATGAAGATACACTGACTTCTTTGAGATTTTTTTTCAAACACAATAGGTCATGGTATAAGACTCTCCCATCATGTCTTACAACACAGCATGAGAAACAATAAAAATATACAATTTTGTGGATTATAGATTATGAATTAATCTAATGTAGCAGTACAGGTAATTCCAAAGTGCTAATAAATGTAGAACAGTCATATAACACTTAATCAAGTTTTACATTTAATTAAACTAGAGCTCTAATTAAATAAGTTATTATATTTTGGAGAATTCGGGAATTGGTCCTTGAAGTTTGGAAAAAACCTAATAATGAGACACTCTTACCTGTCTTTAGTTATATACCTGAAACCCCAAATAAAATCTCTGAAAGTGTCCAGGCCAGAAAGAGTAAAAGTAGATCTGTTTTCACGTGAATGGCACCTGCTTAACGGCTGCAAGTGACTAGACCGATATGGCATCAGGAATAACATTTTTGACAAGTAAAACTAGTGGTTAAATTCAGTGATTGATTGCCATCAATGAATACAGAAAGGAAACTTCTTTAAATAGGCAAAAGTAGAAATAGTAAGCTGATGATGTTTTATCCTCTCATACCCTTCATCTGTAAGAGGAAGACTGCTTAGGTAGATAGGGTACTGGGAGGTCAAGAGGCTCAAATTCTGGTCTTGGCTTAACATTAACTGGCTGAATGAGCTGGGTCAAGTCAACCTTTCCTGGGTCTCAATTCGTCCCTTGTAAAATAGGGACCTTATTACTTACCCTACATACTTAATAGGGAGAGTCAGGATAGGTTAAAATAGGTACCTACCAAGTGCCATTAAGATGTTCGATAAAAGGGAAAGGACCCATTACTACAAAAATATTTATGGCAGATCCTTTTGCGGTAACAGAGAACTGAAAATTGAGGGGATGCCCATCAATTGGGGAGGTATATGGATTTAATGGAATACTATTGTGCTATAAGAAATGATGAGCAGGTGGATTTCAGATGGAAAACTTACACGAACTGATACTGAATAAAGTGAGCAGTACCAGGAGAATACTGTACACAGTAACAGCAACACTGTGCAATGATCAATTACAACAGACTTATCAGCAATACAACAATCCAGGACAATTCTAAGAGATTCATGATGGAAAATGCTGACCATATCCAGAGAAAGAACTGTGAAATCTGATTACAGATTGAAGCACTCTACTTTCGCTTTTTTGTGTTTTTTTTTTCCCTTGTGGTTTTTCCCTTTTGTTCTGAGTCTTCTTTCACAAAATGACTAACGTGGAAATATGGTTAACATGATTGTACATGTATAGCCTATATCAGATTGCATGCTGTTTTGGGGAGAGGGGAAGGAAGGGAGAAAAATTTGGAACTCAAAAATCTTTCAAAGATGAATGTTAAAAACTATTTACATCCAATTGGGAAAAAAATAAAATACTTTCAAGTTAAAAAAAGATATTCAATAATGTAATTTCAGGAGTATTAAGATAGGATTCTTAGATTTAGATTTTGTAATTTCAGCTGGAAAGTATAAGAGGTGGATAGTGGTAGGCAAAGGAGAGACCTGAAGCATGGTGGATGTGGTATTCTTGCAAGTGGGGAAAAATGCAGTAATGTGGTTTTTAATATTAAAATACAGTTCTGTTAAATGACAAGGCACTGCTAAGTTCATAACACATGAGCTAAAAATAAGGCCACAAATGTTCCAGCTTTCATAGAGACTATTTTTAGAAACTGAAAAGTCAAATACAAAACATTTTAAGTAATGCTTTTCATAGGAGACAGAAAAGAGCCCTGCGCTGGGAGTCAGGAGAGCTGGATTCTAGAGCAAACACTGCAATTCAATGAACCTCTCAGGGCCCTAGTTTTATTTGTGAAATGAGGGCGGTGGACTAGATTATGACCAAGATAGCTACTACTTTAAACTTGTTGGATTTTTCATTTAATCAGTGAAGGGTTTGTTTATCTAATACTACCTGTACCAAAGTTCCTCCTATGTTTACACTTAGCCAGCTACTTCAACCAAATTCATCTTCATCTCAATACAGCCAAAAACTTGAAGCAAAAATTTAAAGCAGCTAAAGTGAATGATTTTAATCCATGTATAAAAAAATCTCCAAGCAGAACTTTGGCTCAACAAGACATACTTCAGATTCTCTCTTAGCACTTACTGTCACTTTATATACCATTCTAATAAGTTTAATTATCTGGATCCCTAATCCACAAAATAGCAAAAGAAATAAATTCAAGAAAGAAGAAACTTCTGAAGGCAAGCATAAATAAAAGCAATGAGAAGAGATAAAAAATATCCTAAAAGCCAACAGGAAACTACAAAGACATTTTGTTTTTGGCAAACAGCCCCGTACACCACAAACAGATGAGAACATCCTTTTTTAAAATAAAACACAACCCAACCAATCCATGTATGAAATACCCTCCACCCTTCCCATTACCAACAACAAGGCCAGACTTCAACCCAAGGTCTGTAACTTGATTTTCCCTAGCCTAGAATCCCTTCCTTCTCCTCTCCCTTCCAACCACTCCTTATCTGCCAATTGTTCTTTCTAGATAGTTTCCAGGGTACTCACTGTCACTTCATTGAAAAAAAAATCATGAAACTGAGTTAAAGACATAACCTCAACTAAGCCCTCATAGATGTCTGACCATCCATGTCCTACATTCTTAATTCTCTTTACTAAAAGATCTAGGGGAAAAAAAAGGTATCAAAGACATTTTATGTCAGACGAAGCAAAGGTCATCAAACCTGTATTATAAGGGCACTGCTATAGATACTGTTTACTTAAATGTTGGCAAAACATTTCATAAAGACTCATACTATTCTCATGGAAAAGATGGAGAGATGTGGGCTATATTTGAAGTATCAAACTTCCAGTCCACTAAGTATGGCCAAACAATTGCAACAGACTTAGGATAGAAAAAATGTCAACTGCATCCAGAGAGAGAACATGGAGAATGAATGTGGATCAAAGCAAAATATTTTCATCTTTTTGTTTATTTTTCCTTTCTTGTGTTTTTTTCCCTTTTGGTCTGATTTTTCTTGCACAACATGACAAATATGATAATACATTTCAAAAGATGGCATTTTTTTTTTTTGCTGAGGCAATTGGGGTTAAGTGACTTGTCAAGGCTCACACAGCTAGGAAGTGTTAAGTGTCTGAGATCACATTTGAACTCAGGTCTTCCTGACTTCAGCACTGGTGCTCTATCCACTGCACCATCTAGCTGTCTCTAAGATGGCACATTTTTAACCTATATGAGATTGCTTGCTATCTTGGGGAGGGGGGAAGTAAAGGAAAGAGGGAGAAAAAATTTAGAATACAAAATTTTACAGAAATGAATGTTGAAAACTATTTTTATATATATTTGGAAAAAGAAAATACAATTAAAAAATAAGGATGGCCAAACCAGATTAAGATATAATTAGGAAATGTTTAACAAAATAAACAAAAATACATCATGGAATATTCGACTTGTCAAGTATTTTAATATAATTAACATGTAGTGGACTTCCTGACATCCAGGGGAGGGGAGGGGATTAGGGGAGAAAATTTGTAATGGAAAGCTTTGTGAGAGTCAGTGTTGAAGAACTACCCATACATATGTTTTGCAAATAAAAAGCTTTAATTAAAAAAAAAAAAGAAAGAAAGAAAAACATCACAGATAATGTTAATCTGTGGTTTTCTAAGTCATTATACTGCCTGCAGGGATCCATTTCTTTTTGACCCTAGGTTAGATGATAGGACAATTAGGTGGGTTCCACAAAGAACAACACAGATTCATGGAGCCTGAATGACTTATAGTGGGCCTCACAAACAGGAAGCACCAGAGGCAGGACAGGGATTCCAGCCCTCTGACCCTGGGTCCCTGCTCTTTCTCCTCTATTAGATAGCAGTTTGCTTGAAAAAGATGGAGGGCTTTTAGAGGCTGCAAGCAAGTTCAGTGCCAGTCAGGGGCATGCTAACGACGTTAATGGGCCCTCAGACAACACTAGAGGCAGTTCCCAGTAATGAGGGGATCATTTCACAATATTTTGCCTCGCTGAGGGAATTCCTTGTGTTTATGGATCACATAAAGGTTCCGGTCTACTCATCGTATTTTAAGAAAGACAGTGATAAAATGGAGAGCTTTCAGAGAGCAATCCTGACTTGGGAGGAGGCATTAGGCATAGACGCTGAGCCCAGGTGGAGGCTGAGGAAGCAGGGCTTTTTACAAATATATAAAGGAAGGACTGTTCTGTTTGGTTACATAGGTAGAGCAAGAAGCAACAGAATTGTTACAAAGATTCAATTTTAGGCTTGAAGTCAGGAGAAAAACAGTGAATGACAAAAACCTCAACAGTAAGGGTTAAGTGAAAGTGGAACTAGGTCCTTTCAAAAGTCCAGGGATCTCCTCCTTCACTGCAGTTCTTCATCCAGCTAATGTTAGATGGTCACTTGCCAAGGCTGGTTATAGAAGAAATTTTTTTTCGGGGACAGGTTGAACTCTAGATGGCCACTGGGTCCTTTCCATTGGTGAAATTCTTAGCCCCCAATTTCATTTCCCTGGAACTTTACATATCTTACAATTACATTGGGCAACTGGGGGGCACCATGGACAGAGCCCAGCCAGACCTGTCAGGAAGACTCAACGAGTTCACACCTGACTTCAGAGACTTCCCTAGCTGTGCAACTCTTAATCCTATCTGCCTCTGTTCTTTCATTTGCAAAATGAACTGGAGAAGGAAAGGCGGCAGACCGCTACAGTCCCAGAGCCCCAGAGAGCCGGACAAAACCAAAATAAGCACATGGCTAAGATAACCGAGATGCTGAAGAGAGTTCTGGTCTCAGCCAGGAGAGCCTGGGTTTGAATTTTGCCTTCGACATGTCCTGGCTGTGTGTAGGACTGATAACATCAGGAGTGACTAAGTCATAAAACATCTGGGGCCGTACCAGGACAAGCTTTCTGCAGGCGTCTTTCCAACTCTGCTGCTTCCCACTGCCATTTTTCTCTATCCATTATTTTGCAGCAAGCCTGTTCGATGCCCTTGGCTGGTATTACCTCCAGGTACTGTGCAGAGTGTCCTGGGTTTGACACCAGAGTCTGGGTTCAGATGCTGACTCTGTGACCTAACTTCTGCACCTTGGCTTCCTTGGTCAAGATTTCTTTTAAGTTCCCTTCCATCTTTAACCTATGATTCGATGATCCTCAATATGGATGCTCCTTCCGGTTGTGTCTTTAGTCTGCCTTCGAACAGTCTCCAGCCCCATCCTTATTCTGATCTCCAGACCCATACTGAATCCCAATTCAGCCTGGGTGTGAATCCCAGCATACTCCTGCTTGTGTGACTGTGGACATGTCACTGACATCTCAGGGTCTGTTTCCTCATCTATAAAGAAGGTTAGACTACATGACCAGTAAGGTTCCTTCCTGGTTTAATATTATTAATTAATGATATTTATCATTAATATTTTTAATATATAATATAACAATATTATATGATTATATATTTTTATTATTCTGACCTTAAGAAATAAAACAAGCATTTCTATAATAAAATGGCATAGAAAAAAAGAGGATATGAAACTTCAGGCTTCTTCCAAATTTAAAAGTTATCATGTAACTTTTTTTCCCCTCTTTTTTTCTCCTGGAAGTAGCTATCACTACACACAAATATGTATTGACAACTATCCCTTTCACATTATGGGAGTTAAGAGCATGGTATCCCCTAGATCTGGTAAATATGAGTAAAAATTTTTGGCCCTTCCTACATGCCAGAAAAGAAATCCAAATTATTATGGTAGTAAAGGATAAAATATGCTGATTTGATGAAATACTATATATTTATTTTATACATTTTTGAATCTAAACTTTTCCCATGTCATCTGCTGGCCTTCACATGTCACCGACGACTTCTGCAAAACTCCCCCTCCCCAATTCCTGTTTAGTATCTTATGTCAACCCCTAATATAGTGAAACTGCAGTGAGGAAAGTCAGATAACTGTATATGTTAATTCTTCCTCTGGATGTAAATAACATCTTTTATAGGACCTTTGCAGTTATTTAGGGTATTTATTATAGTCAGTATGCTTATTTGCTCAAAGTTGTTCTTAAAACAATATTAATTGTATTGAATACAGCAGAACAGGTTTTGTTTCTTTCACTTTTAATTATTTAGTTTAAGTCTTTCTGTGTTTTTCTAAAATCACAGGGCTCATTATTTTTTTATAGCAGAGTAATATTCCATTATAAACATATATCACAATTTGTTTAGCTATTCCTCCACTTATGGGCATCCCCTCAATTTCTCTCTCTTTGCCCCCAAAAGGATAGCTGCTGCAAATATTTTATATCACGTATATTCTTTTCCTTTTTCCCTGATGACCTTGGGAAACAGACCTAATAGTGGTACTGCTAGGTCAAAAGATATAAGCAATTTAATAATGCTTTGGATCCCGGGATTTCAAAGAACATTGGATTTGGAATTAGAGAGCCTAGCATGGTTTCTAAATTGAGTTGGGGTCTAGGTTTAAAGTCACAGGGCCTAGGTTCAAATTCTGGTTCTACTATCTTACTTATGCAAGCTTGGCCAAGTCAATTAATTAGCTTCTTTAGGTCTCCATTTCCCCATCATTAATATGGGAGAATAATCTTGAGAAACCCACTACCCACTTCTAGAGTTTGATTTAATGCTAAGGTTCTTTCAATCTAAATCTATGACTTTAGGATACCAACAGCTTACTCCATATCTCCACTTGGATGAATGGCTGAACTTAATCCGTTAGTAGTTATGTACAACAAAATAAAATTCAAACTTTTCTACATGGCATTCAAGGGTCTCCAATTTATAAACATCTTGAGGTTTTTTTTCATACTTTTATCCTATTACGTTCTTCATGAACTCTTTGCTCCAGCAAATATGGACGATTCATTCCCCTGAACACATTCTGCACTTTTCTGCCCACACCTTTAGTCTCAATGCACTTTATGTCCCTTTCTTCATTTGTTGAGTTCCCAATGAACCTTTAAAGCTTAACTCAAATGTTGCTTCCTCTATGAAACGTTTCCCTATATCTCTCTTGGTAACAGCCCTCCTATCCCACCCCTAGACCTAATAAATAGAACTTTTTTTTAACTCTCTCTCTAGAAAATGACATTACAGAGAACTATATTTATATATACATAATATTCCTTAGACCAAAAGTTATAGGAGAGGTGAAGATCCTGTAATATAATCTGTTAATTTCCTAAGCATTTAGTACCATATAGATGGATATCTTAGGATCTTAATAAATGCTGAATGTTAAAATTAATGATTAGAAGTTACCTAGAATAAGTTAAATGGTATCCAGAATAAATTGTTCAGTATATTGCCTAAGAAATTGGGAAGTCATGATTTTAGAAAATTTGAATAAAAAATGGTTAAAGTAAAAATAAGTTTGCGTACTTAAAAGGCTCTATTTCAGTTATCATAAATGTAACTTAGAAGCAAAAGTTACACTCCCCTACAATGTTACATAAAATTTATATAAAAATTCTATTTTTTAATCATTTTAGCCTTGAAATGAAATACTGTCTTTAGCTTTTGCATCTTAATTTTATTTTATGGGGGGGGGGGAATAAGAGACACCTTAATGACAATGGAAAGAACACTGGCCCTGCAAACAGAAATTGGGTTAATATTCCATCTCTGATGATTATTACCTATGTAACCTTGGGCAAATGCATTTAAGTTCCATTGACTTCAGTTTCCTCAGATGTGAATGAGGAAGTTGGATTAGCCAACCTCCGGAGTCCTTCTATGACCTTAGGAATCTAGAGGAGTGACTGCTTTCAGGTTGTCTTAGTGCTCTATTAAGATCTGTAACTCAATCAAGTATTTAATGAGCATCAGAGGAGCACAGAAGTAGTTTAATATCCTGGTTGGGGGAACTAAAATGTATACAACTGAAAAGAGAAATAAAGCAAGGTTATCACCGGTGTCGGATGTCAGGGTGCAGACAAGAGCTGCAAGGAGTTGAGATGGAAGGAAAATAGATCACTCAGGCAGAATAGGTAAGGGTCTTCATAAATGAAGCAGGCCTCGAGCTAGGTCCTCAAAGAGGGATAGGATTTGGACAGCTATAAAAACAAATTCCAGGTGGGAAAAAGATCATGAAGAGAGTCAGAGACTTGAGTATGAATGGGAAAGAATAGTGAAAAAACTGGCTTGACTGAAAAAGGCTAAGCACAAGTGGCTTCATGCTCAGCACAGGGAATACAAAGATGAAATTTAAGTCCTTATCTTCAAGGAACTTACAGCCTGCCAAGAAGTTACATATAACAGAAGGTAGACTATGATACAGGAAGTTAAGAATCAATAGGAACCTCTGAGGAAAGATTAATTTCAATTGGAGGCATCAGAGAGGAAGTGGTGACTGAATACAGTCCTAAATAAAGGGGGTCAGCAGGTATGAGGAAGGCTGGCTCAGATATATGGGGAAGAAAGGAAGCAGAATATGGGAAAAAAGTAGTAACTTAGTTGGGCTATTACAGAGCTGGGAAATAAGGCTAGAAAGACAGGGCAAAGAAGTTTGCATTTTATCCCACAGGCAATAGGAAGCATCAGCAGAGGCCTGAGACGGTCAGAATTGTGCAATGAGAAGTATTTCACAAAGGAATGGAAAGAGCCTGGACAGTGGAAACTAGGTATTCTAATAGTCCTAAAAAGAGATGATGAACTATTGATCAGAGGAACAAATATTAAGACAACTCTGAAGTACCACCTCACACCTCTCAGATTGGCTAAGATGACAAGAAAAGATAATGATGAATGTTGGCAGGGATGAGGGAAAACTGAGACACTAATCCATTGTTGATGGAACTGTGAACAGATCCAAGCATTCTGGAGAGTAATTTGGAACTATGCTCAAAAAGTTATCCAACTGTGCAAACCCTTTGACCCAGCAGTGTTTCTACTGGGCTTATATCCCAAAGAGATTTTAGAGGGAAAGGGAAACATGTGCAAAAATGTTTGTGGCAGCCCTTTTCGTAGTGGCAAGAAACTGGAATAAGTTATGGTAAATGAAAGTAATGGAATATTACTGTTTTATAAGAAATAATACATGGGCTAGTTTCAGAAAAGCCTGGAAAGATTTACTATGAACTGATACTGAGTGAAGTGAGCAGAACCAGGAAAATATTCTACATGGCAACAGCAAGATTATGTGATGATCAACTGATAGCTCTCCTATGTAATTGAGCAATCCAAAGCAATTCCAATAAACTTTGGAAAGAAAATGCTGTCCACAGTCAGAGAGAGAACTATGGAGACTGAATGTAGATCAAAGCATATTGCTTTCACCTTTCTTGTCCTTTTTTCCCCTTTTCTATTGTTTTTCCTCTTTTGTTATAATTTTTCTGTCCTAACCTAACTCATGTGGAAATTTGTAAAATAAATAACTAAATTAGTGTACATTTATAATCTTAAAAAAAAAAGAAAAGAAAAGAGCCACTGGACTATGCCCTGAGGTCAGGTCACATGTAAAGAATAATGTTCAGTTAGTTGTGAGCCCTAAAAAGCCTTTGAGAGTCAAGAAATATGGACCAGGAGACCATACTGTAAGAGGAGTAGTTGAAAAACTAGGGATGTTTAGTCTGAAGATAAGAAAACTCTGGGGGAGACATAGTAACTGTCACGTGGAAAAGGAGTAGATTTGTTCTGTCTATACATTTTACAAAGGGTTTGACACACATAATCTCATCTGATCTTCAAAACAACTCTGTGACAGAGTAGGTCATGAAGAAACCAAATTATCACTTTTTGCAGATGATATGATGGTCTACTTAGAAAACCCTAAAGAATCAACTAAAAAGCTATTAGAAATAATCCGCAACTTTAGCAAAGTTGCAGGGATACAAAATAAATCCACATTAGCATTTTTATACATCACTAACAAAATCCAACAGCAAGAGATACAAAGAGAAATTCCATTTAAAATAACTGTCGATAGTATAAAATATTTGGGAATATATCTGCCAAGGGAAAGTCAGGAACTATATAAGCAAAACTACAAAACACTTTCCACACAAAGTCAGATCTAAACAATTGGAAAATTATCAAATGCTCTTGGATAGGTCAAAAGAATATAATAAAGATGACAATACTACTTAAAACTAATCTATTTATTCAGTGCTATACCAATTAAACTCCCAAGAAATTATTTTACTGACCTAGAAAAAATAATAACAAAATTCATCTGGAAGAATAAAACATCAAGAATTTCAAAGGAATTAATGGGAAAAAAAAGTAAATGAAGGTGGCGTAGCTGTACCAGATCTAAAACTATATTATAAAGCAGCAGTCATCAAAACCATTTAGTACTGGCTAAGAAACAGAGTAGTTGATCAGTGGAATAGGTTAGGTTCACAGGACAAAATAGTCAATGACTATAGTAATCTAATGTTTGACAAACACAAAGACCCCAGCTTTTGGGATAAGAACTCACTATCTGACAAAAACTGCTGGGAAAGGTGGATACTAGTATGGAAAAAACTAGGCATTGACCCACACCTAACACCATATACCAAGATAAGGTCAAAATGGATTCATGATCTAGATATAAAGAATGATATTATAAACAAATTGAAGAACATAGGATAGTTTACCTGTCAGATCTGTGGAGGAGGAATTTGTGACCAAAGAACAATTAGAGATCAGTATTAATCACAAAATAGATAATTATTAATCACAAAATAGATAGTTAAAAAATTTGTACAAACAAAACAAATGCAGACAAGATTAGGAGGGAAGCATCAAATTGGGAAATCATCTTTACATTTAATGGTTCTGATAAAGGCCTCATTTCTAAAATTTATAGAGAATTGTCTCATATATATAAGAATTCAAGCCACTCTTCAATAGATAAGTGGTCAAGGGATATGAACAGACAATTTTCAGATGATGAAATTAAAACCATCTCTAGTCATATGAAAAGTTGCTCCAAATCACTATTGATCAGAGAAATGCAAATTAAGACAACTCTGAGATACCACTACACCCCTGTCAGATTGGCTAAAATGACAGGAAAAGATAACGATGAATGTTGGAGGGGATGTGGGAAAACTGGGACACTAATACATTGTTGGTAGAACTGTGAACGGATCCAACCATTCTGGAAAGCAATTTGGAACTATGCCCAAAAAGTTGTCAAACTGTACATACCCTTTGACCCAGCAGTGTTTCTACTGGGCCTATATCCCAAAGAGATCTTAGAGGAGGGAAAGGGCCCCACATGTGCAAGAATGTTTGTGGCGGCCCTTTTTGTGGTGGCTAGAAACTGGAAACTGAAGGGATGCCCATCAATTGGAGAGTGGCTGAATAAATTATGGTATATGAATGTTATGGAATATTATTGCTCTGTAAGAAACGACCAGCAGGACGATTTCAGAGAGGCCTGGAGAGACTTGCATGAACTGATGCTGAGTGAAACGAGCAGAACCAGGAGATCATCATACACAGCAACAACAGTATTACATGATGATCAATTCTAATGGACATGGCTCTCTGCAACAAAGAATTGTCTCAAACCAGTTCCAATTGTTCACTGAAGAAAACCATATACACCCAGAGAGAGGGAAATGAAATATGGACCACAACGTAACATTTTCATGATCTCTATTGACATTTGTTTGCAATGTGTTGCCTTTCTCGGATTCTTTTTTTTTTCTTCTTGTAGATAGGATTTTTCTTGCATAACTTCTCAAGCATTTCAACATTATTAGCATGCAGTGGACTTCCTGCCATCTAGGGGAGGGGAGGGAACTGGGGGTAAAATCTGTAATGGAAAGCTTTGTAAAGATCAATGTTGGGGAACTACCCATACATATGTTATACAAATAAAAAGCTTTAATAAAAAAAAAAGAATAGAAGGGAAGCAATAAAGTGGGAAAACATTTTTACATTCAAAGGTTCTGACAAAGACCTCATTTTTAAAATATATAGAGAATTGACTCAAATTTATAAGAATTCAAGCCATTCTCCAATTGATAAATGGTAAAGGATATGAGCAATCAATTTTTGGATAAAGAAATTGAAACTATTTATAATCATATGAAAAGGTGCTCCAAATCACTATTGATCAGAGGAATGCAAATTAAGACAACTCTGAGGTACCACTACACACCTGTCAGATTGGCTAAGATGACAGGAAAAGATAATGACGAATGTTGGCGGGGATGTGGGAAAACTGGGACACTGATACATTGTTGGTGGAACTGTGAACAGATCCAACCATTCTGGAGAGCAATTTGGAATTATGCTCAAAAAGTGATCAAACTGTGCATACCCTTTGACCCAGCAGTGTTTTTACTGACCCTATATCCCAAAGAGATCTTAAAGGAGAAAAAGGGACCCACATGTGCAAAAATGTTTGTGGCAGCCCTTTCTGTAGTGGCAAGAACCTGGAAACTGAATAGATGCCCATCAATTGGAGAATGGCTGAATAAATTATGGTATATGAATGTTATGGAATATTATTGCTCTGTAAGAAACGACCAACAAGATGATTTGAGAAACCTACATGAACTGATGCTAAGTGAAATGAGCAGAACCATTATACACAGCAACAAGACTATACTATGATTAGTTCTGATGGACATGGTTCTCTTCAACAATGAGATGATTCAAACCAGTTCCTATTGTTCAGTGATGAAGAAAGTCATATACATCCAGAGAGAGGCTGTGGGAACTGATGTGGTCCACAACATAGCATTTTAATGCTTTCTGTTTGCTTGCATTTTATTTTCCTTCTAAGGTTTTTTTTTCTCTTTCTAGATCTGAGTTTTCTTGTGTGGCAAGATAACTATGTAGATATGTATACATATATTGGATTTATCATATATTTTAACATATTTAACATGTATTAGACTACCTGCCATCTAGGGACGGGGATGGGGGAAGGAGGGAAAAATTTGGAACAGAAAATTTTGCAAAGGTCAATGTAGAAAAATTATTCATATGTTCTGTAAATAAAAAGCTTTAATAAACAAATTTTAAAAACCCAACTCTGTGAGATAGAGATATAGGAATAATTAGCCACATTGTATAGGTGAGGAATCTGGAATTTAGCCAAATCAAGTGATTTGCCTGTAGTTCCATGTAGCCATTAAGTGCCCAAAGCAGGATTTGACACCAAGCACTCTATCCATCATACCATTTTGCCTCTTAAAACAATGGCACTGAGAGTCAGTGTGGTATATTAGAAAAAAACCACAGGATTTAAATACTTTCTGTAAAATAGGTGCTTAATCAAAAAAAGTTTATCTATTTGCTAAATATCAGCTAAACAAAATATAACTTCATTTATTTCCCTAATACTAGCACCTACTCAGAGGGCTGTGGTGAGGATTATGAAATAACATTGGTAAAAAAAAATACATATTTAGCACAATGCCTGGAACACAGTAGACCAGTACTGTTTTAAATGCTCAGTCCTTTCCAGTTTCTTTCGCTTTTTTTTTTCAGGGGAATGTATCAAATTTGAAAGCTGGCACTTAAAGGAAAAATTATTATAGTTTTCAGAGAAGTAAAGAAAAAATAAAGCTATCAACAAAAACAAACATAGAAACAATAGTAGTCTTAAACCTTGGAAAGGGAGAAAGCATAAAATGTTTTTCCCATGGAAATAAACTGAGCCAATTAGTTTACAAGTCAGTCCTAGTAAGAGGCTACAGATGCTACTACACACTAATGGTATGTGTTCATCATCCTATTTTCAGACATACAGGCAGCCAGGAATAAAAGATCCTCAGTTTTGGCAGAAGTCTGTATGAAAAGGGAAAAAAAAACAACCCCCAAAATATACTGCTACTTATACTAAGAGTGTGAAGCTTTTGGACTGTCAAACCTAATAGCTTTCATTAGTAACATTAAATTTATTTTATACAAAAAGGATTGAAGAATCACTTACATTTTTAAAAAGTCAAGTATCCTTTTGTACAATGAAAGGAATATTTCTTTTTTTTTTTTAAAGAGTCTCATTTCACTGAAGCAAGATCAGGAGGTGGCAACAAATTACACCCAGATGTGAAAATCTGTACTAGGTTCAAGTTCAGCAACTTGGAAAGCAGACTAGCTGCAATTTCCTTGTAATGCTGGATCAGCCATTAAACATTTATGATAGTAGCTTTTGGTTTCTTCCTTTCTTTTTTTCATAAGGATAATGGAAAGCAAAATAAAATTTACACACACAAAAAAAAACTTTTCTAGTTGAACAAAACAAGCATGAATGCAAGGATTTAGTGTTTACTGTGAGTTTCTTAGAAAGAAGAGAAAATTCCAAACCTCAAACTTTAAAAAGTCATGTTTCCAACACTCACCTTTAATAATCCTTTATGGGTATGAAGTATTTATTGTGATGAAGCATTCAACCCAGATAGCTTTAAGCCACAGTGCATCTAAATATGTGGCAATGAAGATAGTAATAGATGCATTGTCAAATAACTCCGCCAAGAACGAATCAAACTGGTCACTTATTCCTGGACTCTGGAGTTCATATTTGTTGTGTCATGGGTCCCTTAGACAGATGGTGAAGCTTATGAATCCCTTCTCAGAAGAAGGCACAAAATAAAATATATAAGATTACAAAGGAAACCAATTACATCGAAACAGTTTTCAAAACAAAAACAGCAGCAGCCAACAACTTTGGTGACACCCAGGTGAAGAACCTCCTTGCTCTAGGGCCAAAACCCTGAGAACTACCTAGAAACACCCCCCCCACACACACACACACTCCACCTAAAAGAAGCTGTCACTGTGCTAGAAGGGAGATACATCAGAAAGACTAAATACTGAACTATTTCATTTAAGGACAGAAAGAGGCCTGGAGAATAATACACAAAAGCTCCTCAGGACCAAGATCTCACTGGCGGGTAATTCTCCATCCTTCCAGCTTAGTCCTCTCAGGGCTGACGTCAGCAGCAAGAGGCCCAGATGTCTTCAGACAAAGCTCTATCTTTGTTGTATCTTGAGTTTAATTACATATCAGGTAGGGGGTTTTACCTGCTCTGATATTAACTATTGATCATGTTAAGTCAAAAGGAAATGCAATTTCTCAGATTTTCTTTACTAAAAGGTAGAGTAGAAATATTGTAACCAGAGAATGTGACTCTCTTGGGGCCAATTTAACTCCAGATCTGATAGCAGAAGCAAACAGAAAACCAAGTTGGGCAGCAAAAAATTTCTGTAGACTCCCATCAAGAACCTAATGGGTTAGAGCAGAGTTAGCAAAATGCAGAAATCATTTTGCTAGCTTCAGGGTGAGCGAAAAAAACTGGGCACAGAGATTGCAATCCCAGAAAGCAAAAGTTGATAAGAATTGCACTTTGTGAACAGAACAATGATCACAATATAAGAATTTCTGAAATATAAAAATGCCTGTAAATCCATACTCAGGAGCTTGCTAATAACTGTCAAAACTGTACAAAACTGATAGTTTGAGTTACCAAAAACAAAACAAATCCCAAAAAACCTAGCCAATAACTACAAAGCACAAATTTATAGTCATTAATTGTATCATCAAGTAGTGCTAAATCGTAGCTCTAAATCCTTGGGTCCCCCCCCCCAATTTCTTTGTTAAAACTTTCTTTTTACAAATAAACCACTTCTGCAGGTCTATTGAAGCTTCATCCCTACATAAGTCACTCTGGTGCCATTAAAATCATACAATAAGAATCATGGTGAGGAGAACTGCTTAGGGAAGATGGGTCAGCAGGGATTATTATGCTCAACAAGGAAAAATGATCACTGGTTCTGGTCATTTTGGTTCTGTAGGAACTCTATGCTGCCAAATTATTAGTAGAGGAAGCACTTCTCAAGATAAGAGCCTTAAGAGAAGAAAGGTTATGTATTTCAATAATTTAGGCCAAGGTTTCTCAATCTATGTTGCACAGATCCTTGTGATGTTCTGTGAAACAGTCATAGTGTTTGTGAATAAAAAAAAATTAAAAAAAAGCAATGTGAAAACTCAATACAAAACACTGTCAGTCACGTAGGGATTGATCACAAATTGATTTAAAGTTAATAGGCATCCATTTACATTCTTAATTTTATTACTAAATTTTTCATATTAGTGCCCATTGTGATTAAGTGGATAAAATGAGAAAGTATAAAGAGGCAAAAAAAAGTGTTTATTTTTAGTCCTGGACACTTGATGATGAAACAAGTAACAAAATCATAAATACAAAAGAAATGCAAACTTGACAATTCACTGTAATGTGGATTTATTTCTAGTGAGGTATGGAATATACATTGTCACGAACTTTTCTTAAACTTCTGGCAAAGTTATAAGAAGCATTTACCTTCAGAAAAGTAAATTTGGAAACAAAAATTCATAAGGGAAAAATGTGATTTTTTTGGGAAATAACTCTCAAAAAGATGTGTTTACATAAAGGAAAAATGAAAAATGTTATAAAATGTTTTACCGGGTGATTTACCACATACAAAGTTGTTCTCAGTTACAAAAATGTTATTAATAGTGAGGACATAATTCTTTGTTAAGTTTTGTTTCTAATACTGTTAAATTTCCATAGATCTTGGTGATGGAACTGGAAAGAACCCAACCCCCCTCATTTTAGGAGGAAACAGAAGCTTTGAGAGGTTAAGTAACTTGACCAAAGAGTGAAAGGTATAAAGTAGATTATATGCCAGAGGCAGGATTTAGACCTCAGTCCTCTGTCTCCAGTTAGTACTTTTGCCACACAACCCCACTATTTTCAATAAAAAATTGTTTGTTTTGAAACAGAACTTAAAAAGTATTCTTATCTTATATGAGACCATTAATAGTAAGCATAAAAATATTAATTTCAAAGAGTTTAACTACAAGGTTACCCCAAAGGTTTATTTAAAATAAAGAGTTTTTCAACTACAAAAAGTTTAAGCACTACTTATGTGAAGATCAAGATGGCAAAGACCTTCAGGCTTCCCAGCCCGGAAGGCAGTCTGGTGATCCAGGATAAAAGGCTTAGTGCTGAGGATCCCAGAAGTCTCCAACAGGCACCTTCAGTCCCTGAAAAGGCTGGGGCTCAGCCCTGCCAGCACCAGCAAACAAATACACACATTCTTCTCTGTGCTGACACGCCGCACAACACAGCCTCTCTCCGGGGTCTGTTTATTTAAGAAACCAAATGCTTTGATGTTTTTGTAGAAGTTGTGGAGTTATGTGTAAAGAAGAAGTTAGTGACAGAAACAAGGGGAGGAGGTTAAAAAAAAAAAGGAACAATTCATAGCTATATGAATCAGGGTTTCAGAAAGTATAATAAAGATTGTCGAATGATCTGAATGTAGATTCAAAAATTAAGAAAATACAATTTAGATAATGTTCTGGCTTTGGACAAGACATATCACTGCTTTAAAATGGGATGAATATCTGTCCCCAAAGGAGTTTTTAAAGGAGGGATGTTTTGAAGTAACACAACTTAAGCAACAGATATTAATAAGTTATCTGGAACTTAATCAATTTTTTCTTTCATATATACAAAACATTATCCATGCCATGAATGTACTTTTTGCTCCTATCAGTCATTTTATATATGTGTACGTATATGTATTTTTTAATCATTCATTTAAAAAAATTTTGAGTTTCAAATTTTCTTCCTTCCCCCACCCATTAATGAAAGCAAAAAATATACAACATATCACCATATTAACCATGTTGAAAATAATAAAAATAAAATTAGAAAATTATTCTTCAATCTGCATTCAGACTCTATCAGTTCTTTCTCTGGAGGTGGATGGCATTTTTCATCATAAATCCTTCAAAACTGTCTTGGATCATTACATCAATCAAAACAGCTAAGTCATTCATAGTTGATCACGGCACAAAACGGCTGTTACTATGTACTTCTCCTAGCTCTGTTCACTTCACTTCGCATCAATTCATATAACTCTCAGCTTTTCTGAAACCATCCTTTATTCCTGTCTTTCTTATAGCACAATGATATTCCATCACAATAAAATACTACAACTTGTTCAGGAAATTCACTTGAAAGAATATCATTTAAAAGCACAGTATGAAAACAAGTAATAGGCCCAGGAAAACAGCAAGGAAAGAATAGGATTCCAACATTTCAAGTAGCAATTTTTTTTTTCTTTTCAGTTAAGGAATTTTAGATAGCGTTTCTACTTGTTTTTTGGCAACTCTCCCCTTGTTCTTAGTAGAACTCAACAGCTTTATTTCTCTACACAAGAAATTTATGATGAACAATTCCTCCATGGGAAAGATAAATACTAATTCCAATTTACCAAAATATCCTTTGCATACATTTAAATCAATGCCTTGATAAATATGGAAATATGTTTAGAAGAACTGCACATGTTTAACCTATACTGGATTATTTACTGTCTAGGGGAAGAGAAAGGAGGGGAGGGAGAAAGATTTGGAACATAAGGTTTGGTAAGGGTGAATGTTGAAAGTTATCTTTGCATATATTTTGAAAAAATTTAAAATTTCCTCAAGATTACTCAAGATACAGTATCTTGAGTAAAAATACAGGAAAAGGAGGCAGCGAGGTAGTGCAGTGGATAGAGCACCAGTCCTTAAGTCAGGAGGACCAGAATTCAAATATGACTTAAGATACTTAATGCTTCATAGTTGTGTGACCTTGGACAAGTCACTTAACCTTAATTGCCTAAGCAAAAAAAAAACCAAACAACAACAACAAAACAACAACAACAACAACAACAACAACAACACACACACACACACACACACACACACAGGAAAAGTTTCCACAAAGAGAAATGACTGGAAAGACAAGTTATAAAAACTGTATCTATTACTCTTTAAAAAATATGGAATATTAAATATCAGTTCTTTTAAATATATTGCAACATTTTATTTGATTTTTCTTTCATGGAAGATTGGAGACCAATATTTTAAAAAGCAAGATCAGTGTTATGATATATAGTATCATTAATAATAGCCATTAAGAAAAAAACAGTTTATTGGCATATAACTTGGTAAGTCTGAGGTTTAATTTTTTCCTGCATTATTTTGCTCTTTTTTATGGTAAACAGCAAGAAATCATAAAAAATACTAATCCAAGTTAGATAATAGAATCCAGACATTTCCAATAGTGGAAAGAGCAATTGTTTTGTTGCCAGATGAACTGAACTTGAAACATGGCAACAAAATTGACTACTGATGTGACCTGGACATTAACATTGGGCTTCAGTTTTCTGTCAAAGAATGAGGAGGGACTAAATGATCTCTAAGATTGCTCTAAGTTCTAAAATATTGTGATTCAGTTCCCCATTTCTACCAAGAAATCAATTTGATCTTAGACAAGAAAAATTTTCTCAGTCCTCTTTCATCTATGTAACTGGGGATACAATTCAAAATTGCTCTAGCGTAGCAGTGTCAAACTGGAAAAGAAACATATCCCTAGGGCTGTACATTATCTTAACAAATTCACATTAAAAATGTTGTACTGAATTGATATTTATTGTTAAACATTACCAAATTACATTTTAATCTAGTTTGGGTTGTATTCTCACTTAGAATTTTACCAGTCCTGCTCCTGCAGGAGTTTGATACTTCTGCTTTAGCACTAAAGTAATATTTTTATTTTACAGCTATTATAATGATGTCCAAGCATCCACTCACTCTACCTTAAGAAATCTAGGGCTACTGAAAGGTAGAAAAGGAATGATTATTAAAAAGCAACTCCTGGCTACCAAGTTAACTGCTTAGGAACTGCCCTGCTCAAATATCCTAAGTTTAAAGTAGCATCAGACTAAAAAACCCTGGTTTTTTTTTTTTTTTATCAGAGCACATTATGTGAAATAAATTGAAGAGGAGACCCTTGAAGACAAACTAGGAATAATAAGTGTAAAACAACAATTATAAAAATATTGGCAAGGGACAAAACCACAGTAAGACTATAATGATCAAATTAAACTAAAGGCTGAAGGAATATTATGTTAATAAGCTGAACTTAAAAAATTTCATGACCACTCCTTACAATCTTACATCTCCTATTCAATTAATTTGGCATAAGAGATTCCAAACTCTTTCCGACGAGCTTTCTTAATTCTTAACCTGTTGCTTTAAAGGGTAATGTTGATAAAATGGTCCTTTCACCATGGGCAAATAAGCGTGAACAAACAAAAAGTTGCCTTTACCGTGGGCAAATAAGCATGAACAAACAAAAAGCTGCTTAGGCCAGACATTTTTTACAGGTACTGTGGTTTGGAAAGGGGAAATCTCTCACTGAAGGAATATATCCAGCAGCAGCAACTGCAGCCACCCTGAAGGTGGGGCAACCACCAAGGGAGGAATTAGGAATGTGAACTAGGAATGCAAACGACTAGCTGACCCAAGGAAAGAAGCTGTGAAGGGGAAAAGTGGAAAAGATGTAAACCATAGTTTTCAGCAGACCCTAAGCAGGAAAGGGATGACTTAAACAATTTTTTTTTTTTTTGGCTACAGAGACTTTCCACATCTCCAACAGTAATATCATCCTACCTTCACCCACTCCCAAATCTATGATCAACTGCCTTCTTAAAAGCTCAATTTATATACCTTCAAGCAACCACAGGCTGTATATTAAGTCAGACTGTTTCTGCATGTAAAATTTGTGAGTGCTCTGAGTCCTCTAGCTCAGTAAGACATGTGAAGGCAACATGACATAATGGAAAAGCACTGGTATTGTAACAGAGTTCTGCTTCTGACCCTTATTAGAGTGAGACAAATCCCTTAACCTCTTTGACCTTCAGTTTCCTCTTTCCCCTACTATATATACTTATGTAGTGAGCCAAATGGTATGTAAATGCTTAGATAATTAGCACCACATTAAGAAAGTACATTTTGGATTCTGATTTTGGGATCTGGATATATAAAGATGGATATAGATAGAGGAAAGAAAGTAGTAGTGAACATGAGTTTTTCTTCAAGATGAGTGAAAATGATATTAGGGAATAAGATAATAAAATATACCAAAGATAGACAAGAAAATAACAAATAAAAACAAGACTTCATTATTTTTTTTAAACAACACAGGCTAAGGATATCTATGTCGTACAGAATTAAATAGAAGGAGGCAAGGGCTATATAATGATTGGATTTCCAAAGAGAAATTGTGCTGTAGCTTATTCCTATGGAGGGACATGGTAGCAAACACACAGATCTTGGAATCAGAGGACCTGGAGGTGAGTTCTTCTGCCCCTAGTGTGGAACTAGTTAAGTTTTCAGCCCGAGTTTCCTTATCTGTAACCTACTCACTTCACAGGGTTTTGAGAAAAATGGCTTTGTAAACTGTAAAACTCCATACAAATGTAGTTGATCGAAATTGTATAATCCTTGCCTCCTGACTACAATAATTGGCCAAATCTAGGAGGAATTGCCGTTTTGAATGTATCTTATTTGCAAAATTATGTAAAAGATTTTCAAGCTGGCTCTGGACATATTGGTCAAAGCTCCTAATATTTTGGGAGATCAGATTTTGTGGAACAGAGTTAAGACCCCATCCTTTCTCTTCTAAGTAACTTTGTTCCTCTGTTTTTTTTTAAGTTTTAAAATAAGTTTAAAAGACTTACTCTTCAACTTCTGAATGCCCAAGTAAAGGCATTCAGAACTAACACAATAATAATGCCAGCAAACCGACAAAACAGTTCTGTTTCCCTGCAGCTCTTTTCCCTTAGGATGCAGAACTTAAAGAGTAACTATTACGATCAATTTGGGGGAGGTGAGGGGGTGGGAAGTTGATACTGATGCTAGAGGGGGAAAGGTGCTGAAGTGTCTTATTCGGCTTCAGTTTCTTGGAGGATAGAGAGGGACAGGATGGGGACACAGGAAGAGAGAAAAACTATGCTCCCCATCCCGCACAAATTAACAAAAGGGCACATGAGAAAATAGACACAAGATGATACCCCAATGGCGAAACACAAAACCAACGAAACCAGAAAGTGCTCGCACCCCCCTGCCCCCATCCCGGTAATGCCCAGTTCGGCGGTGCACCGCAGCAAGGGGTGGATACCATCGTGGGAGGCCCGACAGCACGTCTGGGGGTGCTGGGGCAGGAGGGAGCAAGAAGAGGAAACTCTCCAGAATCCGAGGCTCCCTCCCCCGAAGTCTCGGGACCGGGGGGCGGGCGGGGGAATAGAAGAGGGAGTTTAAAGGCCCGGGGATTCCCAACTCGGGGAGCGGCAGGGAGGGCCCCAAGCTGACACGTCAAGCGTCCCGCCTCGGCCGGTGGGAGGCGTCGCGGGAGCGGTAGAGAAGGCCGGGGGGTGGGGGGCGGGCGCCGCACTTACCTGGTGCGTGTTGTTGACCAGATTGGCCTCGATGCTCTGTAGCGGGCTGCAGCCCTCGTCCTCCCCGCTCGGGCTCCGCCGCCGGCGGCCGCCGCCGGGCCTGACCTCGGCTCCCCACAGCGGGATCCCCAGCGAGGGGCCCGGCTGGCCGGCCAGCAGTGCAGTCCGAGTCCCGGCAGCCAGCGGCTGCGGAACGTCCAGCCGGTCCCAGCTGGGGCCAGCCGGGACCGCGGGCAGCAGAAGAAGGAGGCCGAGACCACGGAGCCAGAGCGAGAGACCACCGACGGCAGCTGCAGCAGCTCCCCGGGGCGGCTCCATCGCTGTCAGACGCCGATGCAGACACCTGCAACCTCAAACGCCCGCTCCCCTCTTCGGCGGTCCGCCACACCCCCTCCACTGATTCTCATCCTCATTGGCTGCTGCCTGCCGGGCCTCTCCGGCCCCTTAGGTTAGCCTGCAAGTCCGTCTCGCCGGTGCCACTCCCCATTGGTCGACGTCGCCTCCAGCTTCGGGCGTCTTCGATTCGGACGCCCAGGCGCGGAGCCGATTGGCCGAGAGGCAAGGCTTTTCCAGTGGCTTTTTTGATTGGCCGAAAGGGGCTGAGGTCATCGCTCCCCCTGCCCCGCGTCTTCGTGGCTAGGCTTGCCGAGTTAGTGCTGGAGGAGACCCCGGGGAGCATGTTCTCCTAGCTGCAGGACCTTGCTGTAGCAGCTCTTCCCGCTCCTCTTACCCCCTCAAAGCCAAGCCCCCAACTCGCCCGGATTATCCCAAACTTCCCTTTGAGGCAAAGTCTGGCGAGTGTGGAGGGCTGTTAAAGGAATCAACAAAACCCTCCCAGGGGTATCGAGTAACCCACTATGGGCTGGAGGGGACGGCCGGCTCTCGACTTGTGCCTCGGATTCCACACCCTCGTACTTGAACCCCAGCCCAAAGCTGCCTAAGGGGGTAGAGGGGCGCCACGTAGGCCTGAGCCTACCTGCCCAGCCAGATAGCGATCAGAGCATCCCCGACAGCAGAGCAAGCCCCGAGACTCCACGGTTGCTTTCCTTCCCTGCTGGGAGGCGGGAGGAAGTCCAAACTCTGGCCCTACTGAAGTTGAAAGGCGCTTCGGGGTACAACTGGGGAAAGGGAATCGCCTGCATTTTTCACTTCTGCGTGAATAACTTCATGCTCACACACTCCCATACAAACAACGCGCCGTCCATTTCGTAGAACACAGTGTCCACGTTTGATTTCTAGGGCACTGCAGAACAAAAAGCCCGCACTGTTTCTATCAACTCGGGAATTAACCCACATGAGCAAGATGCTCAGAGATGCATCTCAGGTAGAACCAGTTCTCGGGCATTCTGTATGCCGACTCCACCCTTACTGTGAGAAAGTTTTTACGTGCCTCCCTTCTTTCCCAATGTAAAGAACCCCAAAAGGAAAAGTGCACACGATGGGAATTGTGCAAAAGCATAGCAATCATTGAAACTTTCATCCAGGAAAAGCTAATTTGTGGGCGAAAGGTGATTCTCTACCCCACCCTTCCTAGATTTAGCAGTAAATCTAAATGAGAATATGAATATATTAGAAAACATAATGCGTTATCCTGATGTTTACAACAAGATTCTTTGGCAGTAGTTTAACTAGAAAATAAACACTATGCACAGGAATTTCCCAAAATAACAGAAATGGAATATTAATGGGAAGATACACTTTCAAACCGAGAACTGAAGAAAATTGAATCAAAGTCTCCAGTTGCTAGGCACAAAAAGATGCCTGTTGACAAGAGACTCCCTGAAAAACAGAACACTTTGTCCCTTTCCATAACACCAGTATGATTGACTATTTCTTGTCTCTCCCCCCCCCCCCCCATCGACGACTTTTAATCTGTACCAACCAAGAAACAGATCACAAGATAGCCAGTACTAGTAGTAGCCATGTGATTAATGGAGGGTATAAAGGATTATTTCTTTGTTTGGGTGACACTCAAGGATGAATGGGCTATTGTCTGTCTTGGGGGAAAAAACAGCGCCACCTCCTGGAAAGATCACCAAAGTACATGCTTACCTTTGATTAAAGATAATTTTAGTCAGGAATTCGTTTGTTCTGCCCAAATTTAGCCCTAAGTATTTACTTTTAAAATTCAACAATCTTACAATTACCTTTATTTTGCATCTAACAAGAAGCATGGCACAATGGAAAGAGAAGTAGAAGAGAAGGAAAGAAAGAAAGGAAGGAAAAGAGAGATAAGACAAGGGAGGAAGAGGTTTAAGGATAAGGAGGCCACGGAGACGTTTTAAATCCTGCCGCTGATGATGCTTAAACTTTGATCAAGTCACTTACTCTCTTCAGCTATAAATTATAAATAATTATATTTATTATCAGCAGCATAATAAATACAAAAATTATATTATAAATAAAAGGTTAGACTAGAAGACTTCCGGAATCCTTTCCAGTTTTACATTTGATTCAATATATGAAGTTTTGTAACAATAATAGTATGTGACTTGTCCCTTCAAGCTGTAGTTTAAACTCAAGGGCAAGGCTATAATCTTCTTGTCTTTTTCCACAATGCTTTACACAGAGTAGGTGCTTAATAAATCTTTACTTCATTTTTGTAGCAATTTATAAATATTTCTATAATATTACACTTTTCCTTTATGTTCTATTTTCTTTATTCAATTTTGTCAATGTATTTATTTATTCAATACAAAAGCTGGACTTGGAAATTAATTTTATCCAGTTTACTTTAAATTTCCATTTCATTTGCCCACTCAAAAGATATAAATATTTTGTCTATTCAAACTTTTATACTTTATCCAAGAAAATTTTGCCAAGTGAATGGGTGGATGCAGATAACAAAAAGCTTTAAAATATTGAAAGCTAATGGAAATTAAATAGCTGTCACCTTGATAGTTCCAAGAATCTACCCAAGAGGAAATCTTAAATTTGGAATTTACAATACATCAAAGTTCACCTATTCAAAACCATGTAATTATTTAAGATATAAAGTTCACTTTGGTTTTAATGGTTGCACTTTAATAAAAATGAAGCACCAGGCATTCAAAGAGAACTCATAAAACATGAGCTACATATTATTTAGAGCTATGGGCTAAGTGTTACTCCTAGGTGACTATTTTCTTCCCAAATTAAAGCACAAGATCACAAAACACTGTCAAAATTTCTCAACTCTCCTCAGAAGAGTGAGATGACTTTGATAATTTCTATCCTTGTTTTCATTCATCTGTGTATTACAACTACAACTGGGATGGATTTATTCATCAAATACAATACATTTACCTGAGTTGATCCTAGGAGAGAAAGTTTAGTTAAAACAGGATTCTTGCCCTCCTGGAGCTTAAAGCTAGGAACTCTGGTTTCTTTGAAAGAACATTGTTGAATAAACATTTGCATAATGAATTACTGAATTGTAAGCCATAAATTACCAACCAAAGAGGAAAAAAGGATATAAAGATAATCTAAAGTTCCAGCTTTTATTATTTACCCAGAAATGAAGGTGAACATGGAGAAATTAATCCAGAAGGCAAATTTGACAGTATATTAAAGCATTTCTTTAGAATTCAATTCCAAATTACTTCAAATTCTTTAGTTTCCAAATGTAATAAAAGCCCGTATGTAACGAAACACTTGGTTTCCATTGGTTGTGTGAAGTTGGGAAACGAACCTCTGTGGGCCCCATTTTCCTAAACTTTCCCCACTTTTCTTAAGTAAAACGGCTAGACTGAATTATCTTCAAGGGCCTTTCTGTAACCTATTCTAATTTTATGCTACAGACTAGATTCAGATTTAGTTTCCTCCAATAGTCAGAACCAAAGTTTATTCACTGATTCTTTTCCGTAGGGCTATGATTTCATCAGTGTACAGATTCCCCAGTGAGAAATCTGACTGCCAATGCAGAGCAATAACTCTTTAATTATTTTAGTCTTAAGAATAGCTTAGGACACTGAATACAAATGACAAACACAAAGTCACAAAACCAGTATATATTAGAGGCAGAACCCTGACCAGCTCTTAATTCAATAAAACATGATTTTACTTCCAACAATTAGAACTGGTCTAACATTTTTCATTGATGCTTTCTTCTTCAAATATCAATACAGATTTCAGAGCCAAGAAAATAATTCTGAAGTTCCTGGAGGTGAATTACAATCAACTCTTCTTTATCCACGATTATTCAGGTTAATTTTTCCTTTCACCCTATTTTATACAATGCAAGGATCCCTCCCAACAATTTTTGAATATCCATGGCTTTGCTCTTTGGATAGTTAAGATTTAAAGAATGACCTATTTCTACTCTTCATAATTTGATTAAATTCTAATGCTAACAAGACTGGAATCACAAATCAATTAGTATTTCACAGAAAATCGACCAGATTATGCTCCCTCACTAGAGAGCCACCTTGTATTGTTGGTCACTTGGGAAAACAAGCCCTAAAGTAGTAAATGGCTTATCATTGTCCTTCATGATTATTTGGATTAATTGGAGGTGTGGAGGAGAGGTGACCATGAGATCAGTGCTATCATCTTCCTAAAATCCATTAAATAGTTGTTTGATTAAGAAAGATGTTCTGTGGCACTGAACCTTCTAGGCCACAGGGGGGAGTTTCACTAACTAGAATTCACTCACACACTCCCAGGGCTTCATGGACAAGCCTTGTTCTAAGTGCCAGAAGACTCAAGAGATTTGAGAGGGCACCCTACCTTAAGCAAAGAGCCACAGTTCAGAAAAACGATCATCTTTTCTTTTACTTCCTAATATAAGCACTTAACTTCACACTCACATAAGACAGAGTACAACAAATTAGTTTTCAGTTTCTCTTTATTTCAGTCTTCCTTTATGTACATAAATTGTAAAAAACACACACACATCAACTACCACGGGAAGTCTTCCCAGGAGTAGAGAGCGGAAATAAAAATTGCAATCAGGAAAGTTGAAAGTTAGAGAGAGCCATGGCCAAACTCTGCAGTCCCTCTTCCTTCAAATATCCTTGATAACCTCCTCGAGCTCCTCCTTTGTGAACATATGGAATTTCAGGCCAGGCTCCACGGTGGCCAGCTAGAAGAGAAAAAGGCAGAGCTTAGAGAGCTGGGCTGGTCACCCTGCTGGGCACAGGGCACAGCACAGGGCACATCCTGCCTGGTGGGGGAGGGGGTACCCACTGGGAGTGCAGCTGTTCTTTAGGAGCTAAAAGATCTGCTGTCCCAAGGATAACTTTTCCAGGCTGGACTACAGCTCTGCAGGTCACTGAAATAGCTCTGTGTCTCTAAAATAAAACTTTTGTTGACCAAATCTCTTCCTTTAAAATGGATTCACCACTTGCTGGTTGACCAGGAGATTGTAGAAGGGGAGTCTAATTCCTTGGATCCACCATAAGAAAAATACCCCAAAGCCAGCAGCATGAGGGCATGGTTGATAGGTTTAAGAATATCCACATATTTGCATACAGAACTTTTTTGTAATTTTTGAATACTATGAACCATGTGGCAATTTCACCAGTGTTAACATTTAGATTTTTTTTTTTTTGCTAAGGCAATTGGGACTAAGTGATTTGCCTAGGGTCACACACACACATATATATATTTTTAAAACACAAATAATAAAAAGATATTATTTAACCAATGAAACAGGAAATCAGTGATAATGAACAATCCTGACCCTTATGCCCATCAAGATATAAAGTGAGGAAGGCAGGATATTCTTCTAGTTAAGACCAAGGGAGTTTTCAGCATTTCTTCCTTAATTTCAAAATCATTAAATTTACACTCTGATACCTAGGGACAAATGCTTTAGCATCATCTCGATGTTTAGCTAAAAGTAGTCCAACCTGCTACCACATTTAGTTTTTAAAGTCATTCCATTTAAAGCATAACACACAACTTTTAAAATTTTAAATTAAATAGCTTCCCCGGCAAATATGCCCCTGTATTATTTGAAAAGTGAGTACTCCTGCTACTTTGTAAGTTTTATAATTGTTACAATGATAAACCAAAGGCATTCAGGTGACTGGCCTGAACTGTGACCTGATTTTGCCCCTTGCTACCTTTATGACTGTGGAGGGGTCACTTCACTGCTCTAGGTATTTGGTTTCCTGTCCTGAAAAATGATGAAGTTGGAATTGATTATTTTGAGGTCCCTTCCAGCTCCAAATCTATGCTCCCAACTATATCCTTACTGGGTGTGTCTCCATTTCATCTGCACTGAAAGTTTCGAGAAAGCTGGAATTGAATATCATGGAGAGTTGAAGATTTGGCTTTGTATTAAATTAAGAAAAGAAGTATTCCTCTCATCCTCAGCCCAAAGTCTCCACTAAAGTCTCAAGGTCCACAGACAATGCCTGGATATAAAAAAAGCATTAACATGTCTAAAAAACAGGAAGAAGGGATGGGGCTTGTATTTGTCACTTTATCATTATAGAGAACTCCCAGGTAAGAATTCTCTTCTACTCATGCAGGTCAACCCCTTCTCTGCAATTTAAAAGTCTTAGAAATTTGCTTGGAGTAGTAGTTCTCAAAGGGTGATGTGGGGACTTCTAGAGATTGCCTACATTCTTTCAAGGGGGGGGGGGGGAATCAGAGATCAAAACTATTTTCATAATTTTCATAATAATCTAAAACATTTAAATTTGAATATGGTAGACAGAAATAGATATAAGCTACATAAACAAAAGCTATTTGGTGTGGCAGCCCTTTTTGTAGTGGCTAGAAACTGGAAATTGAATAGATGCCCTTCAATTGGAGAATGGCTGAATAAATTATGGTATATGAATACTATGGAATATTATTGTTCTGTAAGAAATGACCAGCAAGATGATTTCAGAGAGGCCTGGAGAGACTTACATGAACTGATGCTGAGTGGAATGAGCAGAACCAGGAGATCATTATACATGGCAACAACAGTACTATATGACGATCAATTCTGATGGACATGGCTCTCTTCAACAATGAAATGTTTCAAACCACCTCCAATTGTTCACTGAAGAAAGCCATATACACCCAGAGAGAGGGATTCGAAATGTGGACCACAACATAACATTCTCATACTCCTTGATTGATGTTTGCTTACATTGTGTTTCCTTTATCTGATATATCGTTTGTGTAGATAAGATTTTTCTTGCACACCAATGATAAGTTTGGAAATATGTATACATATATTCGATTTGCCAATATTTTAACATAATTAACATGTAGTGGATATCCTGCCATCTAGGGGAGGGGTGGGGAGTTGGGGGAAAAATTTGTAACGGAAAGCTATGTAAGGGTTATTGTTGAAGAATTACCCACACATATGTTATGCGAATAAAATAAAAATTTAAAAAAAAAAAAAAAAAAAAAAAAGCTATTTGGGGCATTCTCAATAATTTTTAAGAGTGGAAGTTTGAAAACTGTTGGCCTAGAGCATTATGAGTTAGATGACTTGTTCAGAGCCATACAGAGTGTGTTTCATCAATGGAACTGGCACCTAAGTTTTCCTGGTTTCAAGGCCAGCTCTCTGTCTACAATGTCACATCCTGCCCCTCTCAGTTGCAAAATATTTGTATATAAATTAAACATTCCCTACAGAAGCTGTGAATTTTCTTCTCAAATAATTAAAAAGAACTATTACTCTTACCTAAAACTTCATTGTGTTTTTCCCCCTTTATCTTTCCTGTCTCAATGAATGATACCACATAGGAACAGCAGAAAGGAAAAGATGAAGGCTGGAGCAAAAGAGATTATCAAGTCCACCAGAAACTTTTAATAATAGTCCATATAAGATGATTTGTAAACCACTGTACTAAACAGATAGGAAGAGGAACTGGTAAACTGGATGAGATAGGAAACCGCTAGAGAAAGCTAAGTTATAAAATCGGTCTGCAAAATGAAAGCTGTCAAAAATATCATAAAATTACAAGTAATATTCATGGCAAAGATACCATTCTTTAGGCAAACCATTCCTTTGGACAACAAATACACTACTACTGGTATCATCATCTTTTACTTCCTTTCATATCATAGTTATTCAGGAATAGCCACATGGACAAGACTTGCAGAGAGTGGGCAACCACTGATGGATTGTTTTCTGCATTGTTGGAGGGTGTGTAGACCTAAATGAAATCAAATATCTACCCTGGTATTGTGGTATGCTCACTAGTCTACCCATCATCTCTCCATGTCTGACTGCAAACTCCACAAGAGCAGGGATCAAGTCTTATCTATCCTTTGTATCTTTCTCCAGAGTTTAACACAATGTTCTGTACAGTCAATGCTTATGTTTGTTAAATTGAATACAAATTGGTAAAAATAGTTATTCTTTACTTTTATATGCTAAAAATGTAACATTAATTATAAACAACAACAGACACGAATGCAACAAATGTTGCATTGTCACATACCTGTCGAGTAATAAACTTTTTTCAAAGTATTTTCAAATCTATCTCTTTGCTCAATACTCACAGAATCACAGACTTTTAGAATTGGAAGACTCTCCACTACCACCTCTTAGATCTGAACAGGAGTTCCCTCCATAACACACCTACCGCTCCAGCTATGACCCTCTGAAAAGTGACAGAATGGGCTTAATCACTCTTCCACCCTTGACAACATCTAGTCTTCTTTTCTCCAAAATAACTAAAAACGCCTAGTTTTTTTTCCAAACAATTTCCATGTCATGAACTTAAGGCTCTTCACCATCCTGGGTGCCCTTCTCTGGATGTTCTCCAGTTTATCAATGTCTTTCTTAAACTGGGATGCCCAGAATCAAACACAAACTCCAGGTGATAATGACAAGGACAAAGGGCACTGGGATTATCATTTTCACACAAATGACTCGTTTCAAATTTGCAATCTCACAAAAGCCCCAGATCCTTTACCCACGCCTCTTCTATCTAACATTAGTGGAAAAGATTTTTTTGGTACCCAAGGGCAAGGCCTTATATTTACCTTTAATGAATTTCTCCTTATAAAGTTCAGCCCAATGTTCTAGCCTACCAAAATTCTTTTGGATATTGACTATCATCCATGATATCACCTCCCTGAAGTCATGGTTCTTTTCTAGCATGAAAGACAAACAACATTATCCAGTATATTAATTACTCCCCCCCTTTTATGTTTTATCTTTGTTATCTATAAATTTGATAAGTCTTGTCAAGTATTTTAATATAATTAACATGTAGTGGACTTCCTGCCATCTAGGGGAGGGGAGAGGACTAGGGGGAAAATTTGTAACGGAAAGATTTGTAAGGATCAATGTTGAGGAACTACCCATACACATGTTATGCAAATAAAAAGCTTTAATAAAAAAATAATAAATAAATAAAATAAAAAATAAAAATAAATTTGATAAGTCTACAAGCTACACTTTATCCAAGTCATTAATAGTTTTTTCTAAAAAAAAAAAAAAAAAGAAAACCCTAGAGAGTTCTTGCCTTGTTGATACTGAAACATTAATAACTATTTTGAGTGTGGCCATCCACTACAACCCTCTTTCCAAACTAATATAAAATAATGATCTTTGGTTACAAACATTCATTTTTCCTACAAATACAATGTAAAAATGTATCAAGAACTTTCGCTAAAATCTAGCTTATATAGACAGTGTTCTCCTAACCTACCAGGCTGTTATCTAGAATGACTTGTGCTTGATGATATTGTATGGACTTCAGTACCCATATCCCTTTAATAAGACATTCTTTAATCTACCAGGAATCAAAATCAAGCTCACCAGCTTACCATTGGTGGACTTCATTCTCTTTCCTTTTTGAGAAGAGCAATATTTATTCCTTCTCCCGTCCTATCCAGTCTTCTAAAGATGACTGACTGACTGAACAATCATGCCTGCCAGTTCTTTCATTATGTTGGGATGTAGTTCATCTGGGTCTGGTAATCTGATTCAAGGAAACTAGATATGCTGTATCTCTCTATTTATGTTAGTTATTAACTCCCTATTAATCATTTTTATTCTTATCTTTTTAGTCCAAAGATCACTTTCCTTTAAGAGGGAACCAATATGAAAAGGGATGAAGTTTCTCTTGCCTTCTCTTCATGCTACTGTTCTGTATATGCCCAAAGCGGTCCCATCCTTTCTTTGAAACTCTTTGCCCTCAAAGAAGCTAAAAATCCAAAAACCAACCAACCTTTCTCACATTAAGCTCTCTCATCAGTCTCAGTTTATTATGAGCTTTTTAGCATTTCTCCTTTGTGACTGTCTTTGCTTCTACTTTTCATACAGATATTTTTAATAGTTTCAGATGGTCAATAAACTCTGTCTCTCTCTCTTCAGATTAACTTCTGTTGTTGTTCCTCCTCTCTATGTCACTATTCATTCCTGACAGCTTCTCTCCCTTCCCAGGCCATCCTATGATCTTGTGATCTTCCCTGAAGCATTTGCTGATGAGAATCAGAACCAGAAGAGAAATGGCCATTGTTAGCTCCTCTAGCCTCTGGAAGGCAAGATTTCCTTTTCTTGTTGCTGAATCATTTCAGTTGGGTCTGACTCTCTGTGACCCCATTTGGAGTTTTCTTGGCAAGGACACTAAAGTGCTTTGCCATTTCTTTTTCTAATTCATTTTACACATAAGGAAACAGAGGCAAACTAGGTTAAAAGAACCGCTCAGGCTCAAACAGCCAGTCCCTGTCTGAGGCCACATTTGAACTTGGATCCTCCAGGTTCCACAGTCATTTCTCCAAGCACTGCCCACCTAAGCTATGTACTTTACTAAGAAGAATGAACTGTTCTGCTTTGAGCAGTGACAGGATTCATATAGACATGTGGATCACCGCAGAACCCCTTGCAGCTAGAACACATTTGTGGGCTGGGTTCATGATCTATTCCCAGAACTCTTCTGAAGGAGATGCCAATGACAATATTCTTTCTTTTTTGGCTGCTGGTCTTCACCTGAATGCTTCCTATTGATTCCTCAGAGCTCAGCAAAGTGTCTGGCATACAGCAGGCCATCTGATAAATGATTGTCTTCCTCACCCATATTCACCCTCCTGATTTAAGCTGTGCTGTTTTTTTTTTTTTAAATAAAGTACACTGTCCAAGAGTCAGATTTCACTCATAGGACTTTTCCCACTATATTCTGTGCCCAGGAAGTCAAATTTGACTCCTTGCATTAGATTACGAGATGCCTTTTGTTTGTTACACATAATTTGTGTCTGGCTCTTTTCTTGGATCTCATCTGTGAATTTGGGGGTATTCTTCGTACTCTGTAACTATTTTCTACTTAGCTTGTCAGGGATGTAGGAGCTCCCTGTGACGCTTCCTCCCCTGCCCTTCGACTTAAATACTCTTTCATTGCAAGACTTTGGACAAATATATTCTTATAAGTCTTTAGTAAATATAGTCTATCCCTGATCAGGAGTACACCATTCCCATATTTGAAGCTTTGTTAAATTAGGCATGTTAAATGAGTAGAATGGAGAAATGTAGAGGTGAGGAGGAAGGTCTGCCCATAATATTCCTCAAGTTCTTAATAGGGGCTTATAGAGGTATAATAAAGGAAGAAAAAAGAAATGCACCCCTGAGGTACCTCTATATTAGTTGCATTCAGCTTTTCTTCCATCACCTGCTTGAGAATTATGAGTGATGACTTGATTGCTTCTTTCAGGGTCATAGCCTTGAGGGAAAAAGGGGAAGAAAGAAGAGTTGTGGATTAGGTAATACGCATGAAACAAATCACCCTCCCTTTAAAAAGATTGTCCTAATACTGTAAATTGGCCCACCTGCTATGGAAGTTATCATTGCATGTGTACTCCAACAAAGTTAAAGCAGAAGAAAGGTCCTATGTATACACCAATAAACATGGCAACAACAACATGACAAAAAAACAGAAAGTGGGTACCCATCAGTGGGAAAATGGACAAAGAGTGGTTTTTGAACATAATAGAATAAAAGTGTATCATTATAAATGACAAAATATATGGAATTTATAGGTGCTTAGGAACATTTATTTGAACCGATACACACAAGACCAAAAGAACACAGCCACTACCTTAAGTTTAAAAGTAAACAACACTAAAAGAAAAAGAAATTTAGACCAATGCAGTCCTAATGCTGGAGGATAGAAAATGAAACCTAGCTCTCTCCTCTCAGGGGGATGGTATTAGACTAACATAAATGTTGGCTCATTTTGTTTAGCTTTAATGGTCTTTTCACAAAAAAGGATTCTATTTTGGACAAGGGATGGAAATTTGCAAGTGACAATGGTGGAAAAAAAACAAAACAAAAAACCAACAACTCTAATGAATCAAGAGGAATATTTGTTTTAAAAGTTCATTCTATCTTTAAGAAAAGCAACAACAACAAAAATCAAATATCCATACTTCTAAGTATTAAGAAATTCTAAACCTTGAGAGGATGACTGGAGAAATGTATTAAAGGATATTTAAATACATATAATTCACAAAATTCACAAAATGGGGCTTTAATCTTAAGACACCAAAAGAATTATGGATAATTCTTCTATGATTCCTTATCTTAAAGGAATTTTTGTAAAAGTTTTTTTTTTTTTTAAAGTTACTTAGTTTTATTTAAAAAAAAAAAAATTATGTACAGGAACCCAAAACAATTCCAATAGACTTGGATTAGAAAATGGCACCTGCATTCAGAGAGAGTACTATGGGGCCTGAATGAAAATTGAAGCATATTATTTTCACCTTTTTTTTTTTTTTTGGTTTGCTTTTTTTTCTTGTGTTTTTCCCCTTTTGTTCTGATCTTTTTTCACATGACTAATAAGGAAATATGTTTAAAATATCTGTACATGTATAACCTATATCAGATTGCTTGATGTCTTGGGGAGGGGAGAAACAAGGGAGAAAAATATCTGGAACTCAAGATCTTACAAAAATGAATGTTGGAAACTATCTTTATAAGTAATTGGAACAATAAATTAATACTGAAAATTTTTTTAAAAGGTTATATACTCTTGGTGAGCTTCAATAGGCTTATGTCTATTAAGTCAAAGAAGGAGGCTCATGACTCAGAACACAAAGTGTATTCCCTACTTTGCTGTGAACTATCTCTGAAACCTAAATTTATTCAACTATAAAATAAAGTCTACTTGATACTCAAGTAATTCAGGGACACTATTGGGGATTATGTGAGATGATTGAAGCCCTTATCCTTCTGACTATTAAAGAAGAGAAAAAAGATGCATGGACATTAAGTGTTTCTTTCTGTTGTTTAAGGCGTTTAATTTAGCTAGGTTTTTTTTTTTTTTTTTAGCTCTGAGACTGAGAAATCTCAAAAAATCCTACAATTCTTGGGTGTTTGAGTTGAATACCCAACTGTTTTAAGAGGCTGCCACAGCCTATACAGAAAACACTTTGACTGAATCTGAATACCTTGTGATAAACTTCCTGCAAGGAGCTCTGGGCACCTTCTGAAGCAGAGCCAATTGCTCGAGCATCACACTGTACAAAGGTTCCTGAAGGATCCATATGAAACCTACCAGTTGTAAAAAGATGAGAATCAAAATACATCATCTGAATAAACATTTGTTACCACACAACTCTATGGGATTCAGGTACAATTTCTTAAGTACCCAGTCAAGTAATAAAGGGAAACAAAGTCCAAATGACATAGTTGGACACAAATTCAGATAAGAGAACAAAGCTAGTTAGGGTGCTTAAGAAAACAGACAGCAGCAGCTGGGATTTAGAAGAGAGAAATCTTCAGATATGTATATCATTTGAGGATGCTCAGAAAATAACAACTAATCACAAAACTAAGATAAAAGGAGCTCAGAAACGGTCTAGTCCAATACCCTTATTTTTCACATGAAAATATGGGGCCATATGCAATGACTTACCCTAAAGTTATAGAACCATATGAAATGCAGTCATTTAAAAAAAAAAAAAAGTTCTGAATTTTGTATCTTCAAGAAACAAAGAAATAGAGGGAAATAGAGGGAAGTCTCTACCAATTCAGGTTAGTATCTTCTCCACCACTTAGAATAGTCTTATGGAGTTGTTTGGAACTGAGGAGTGTAACATGCAGGCTACTACACTCCCAAGTGCAGAACCAGATTAAAAATACAATAAAACATAGATAATACTAGTATGTGGCTTTCTACATCAATGTGGCCTATAGGATCCTTATGTATGGTATGGTGACCTCAAGCACTGTGAGGGGATATAACTTGATTGCAGTTATAGTATGGGGTGGAGGTGGGATTTGCCTCCAACTAGTCCTGGTTTCTCTGGTTTCTAGTTCTCTTGTGAAAAACTTCCTGCAAGGAGGAGGGAGAGCCAACTGCCCAAGCATCATACTGTGCAAAAGTTCCAAAGGGTCCATGTGAAATCCACTGAACATAAAACTCTCTTTTTTGAGAGCAAGAATCTGGCTCCCTATGCTCTGCACCATGCTGCCTAGAAACACAAAACTACAACCAAATTGAAATACAACTTATTTTCAAACAGAATTGATCCCAATAAGTGCTCTGCACAAAAGCCTTCTCAATTCTTTTTTAAAAATGTGTATCTATACATATATCATGGGGTGTGTGTGTGTGTGTATGTGTGTAAGTAAAATGGATGAAGGGAGGCAGAGAAAGGAAAGATAAACCAGGCCAAATTCTTCTGAAGGCCACAGAAGTTATTATCTAGTGTCGGGGAAAAAAGCATCTCCAGATGCTTTCCTAAGTTTAAAATGACCCCATTGCAGAGACCTTCTCCCTGAACAATAATCTAATTAATTCCTAACTTTCTCACTGACTTCTTAATGGAGTGATATTTTTCTTGTAACTAATTTTAAGTCCTGGGAAGAAAGATGTGGCAAAAAGTAGCAACAGTTTATATTCTGAGAAGACCTCTGCCAAAAATCACAGAACAATTTCTGTAGTGGCTTAAAGAATATCTCCTCCTAGTGATTGAAAGCTACTGCTATTTTGCCAAAAAGAATCCCGGGGGGTGGGGGGGGGTGGGGGGGAGACAGGACACCAAACTACTTACAGCTGTGGTCCTTTTTCATCAACTCCTCCAAACAAAAGTGCCACTCCAAATGGACGAGACTAGAATGAGAAAGCAGGAGGTATGACAGGAGTAAGAAATTGTTGATTGTTAAAGTCATGTAGAATAGTAAGTAAACTCAACACTAACAACATACTTACCATAGCACCAGGATCTGCATCCTCTTCCCCAAACTGCAAAGCCAGGTTGGAAACAGCCTGGGTCACGCTCTCTACTGTCATTGTCTCATTGTAGGTGAACCAATGGTTCTAAGGAAATGGCAAAATATATCACAATGTTTGTTTTAACCATACTGCTGTACAATTACATTTGTAAACAGAAGACTTTGTAAGTACCTTTGGCTGATGGAACCAGGAATAGAAAGCTCAACATATATGACCTCAGGTTCTTGGGACTTAGTGAAAATGAAGAAAATTGTTCTGGAAATAACCCTTCAATATAAAGTGTCCCAAAAATCTTAGTACAGTTTAAGAAGCTGTATCAAGACTCCAAGCAATAAGAGATGGTTCACCCCAATCCAGATAAAAAGGGCTAATCTCAGAAAACAAAACATGTATCTTTAGAGAATAAATGTAAGAACTTCCTTCAAGGTCCTCATATAATCCTTCTTTTAGTGTTAAAATCAAAATGTACCTTTATTTACAAAGGTACTGAAAGCAATCTTATATAAGTTCAAAGAATTTTTGAGTTCATGACTTTTTCTTACAAGCCTGTCCTTTAGATAACAATAATGGCAACTGACCCACATCACTTTAAGATCTATAAAGCATTTTACATAATTATTTCATTTGATTCAAGCAGGCACTAAGAAAGAGTAAAAGCACAACCAAAAAAATCCCAATAAAATCAGTATTTCTGATCAGACACTCAACACAAATCATTATTTACCATAAGCAAAGGGTTTTTTGTAAGGGTGAAGAAAAAAATTGGGCATCCTTTCATCTAGGAGATTTGACTAGCTAAGCTCTGAGCCTCAGGCAAGTGAAAACTGTGGGTTCAGCCCCCAAAAATTCTCATGCAGTATTTGGCCTTGACACAAATACAACACAGTCTGGTGTCACCATCAGGGAAAGTATGTTGACTGTATGCTAAAGAGAAGAGATGTCTAGAAGCATTTATTACCTGTGTTTCCACTCTGGCTTTATCAATCAAAGTCTTTGCATCAGCAATTAACCCACTCATGGCACAACCTGCAATGCAGAAGCAACAGTGACCCACTGTAAATATCTATAGTTTCCCTCTTGGATGCTTCATAACATCTCACTTTAATGAAATGCTACAATTTCTGGAGTGGAACAATGGCAGCTGTTCAATGACCCTCAGGTTCTACTACCCAAGGGTTAGAATAAGCAATCCACTTTGTATCCAAATGAAATCATGTTGCCAAAAAAAAAAAAAAGGGGGGAAAAACCCACAGCAGAAATGAGAACTGAAGCCCAGCTGTCAAGAGTTAAAAGTTATCATTTATACAACACTCTGAAAATAAATAGATTATGTCTATATTATCTACCTTAAAGGATTACTGAATGGCTCAAATGTTTTAAGGACTTACAAAAAGCTTTTTGGATAATTCATTTAAGTCTTCCAACATCCCTATAATAACTATTTACCCCCAATTTACAAATAAGAAAACTTTGGTTCAGAAAAATTAAAATGACTTGCCCATAGTCACACCCCTATTACACATCAGTGGCTGGATTTAGACCCAAGTTTTCCTGACTCCCAAGTCCAGCGGACCATCTACTCACTATGCCTCTATGCTAGAGCACTGACCAAATATGACACAGGGAACCAGGTAGAAGCACACATAGAAAACATCAAGAAAGAGTTCCCATATACAACAACACTCCTGAGCAATTTCTTTACCTCTTTTACTCTGAGGACATCAATGCACTTACAAGAAGCTAATTACCATTTCTCTCCCAACATCCATGTCAAACAATCCTGTCCATGACTACTGCAAAGGCCTGTCCACTTCCCAGTCCCAAATTCAGACCAGGGATCTGTTAGAAATGAACAGTTCCCAAATGATGAGCTAAGGCTCTAAAAGGAGACCACAGGCAAAGGTGACCACTAGCCACCTTCATAGAGTAGGTGACCACACAAAAAGGGCACACAATTTTTAGCTCAGAGAAGCTGGGTTGACCTTGAATGGTCCCATCCTTTCGGGGGCTCAGTATTCCTATCTATAAATACCACCTATCAAGCTTTCAAGGGGAGCTTTTTCAACTGAAAATCCAATTCTGTGGAATGAAAATCACCCAGGCAAGGCAACCAACTTTTCTACCTGAGAGATGTTAGTCCAATAGAGAGGTCATCACAAAATTGCCTTTGGATAACAAATTCAAATGCCATGCTATAAATAAGTACAACTGTTCACCCTGTAATGTCACAGGGATGCCAATAGCTACAGAAAAGGGGCTGTAGTAACAGGGACAGGATAAAATAAGAGAAACCACCAGAAAAGGGAGGAAAGCCACATTCAGTGGAGGGACCTGCTCTACTCATATTCCTCTTAACCTTTGTCACTTAGAAGATCTGTTGTTAGAGCCCTCATTTTTCCTAGGGGACAACCATGGCCTGCTATATCTGATCATCTCCATTTAGAGCAGGTGGCCCCTTTCCAGGGCTAACATTATGCACCAATGAAGACACAGCCACCGTAGGGAGCTGGCCAACGACCAATCCTTTACACATTTCAACAACTCTCTGGTCTGCCAAGTCTAAATTTGTGGGGGAAGGGCACTTTGGGGAGTAAGTTAAATACAAATGAGTGCTGCAGCTGCTGCTTCCTGCTCCTGCAGTTATGCCCCATTGGCCTGATGCCTAGAAAACCAGCTATCACAAGCCAGTACCTTCTGAGAGGAGAGTTTCCGTACTTCTAGGGTCTACCCTGATGAACCCCCATTTCATGAATTTGCCTTGGAGCATCTTGGAAGACTAAGCCCAGCAGGATCTCACGGGACAGATGCCCCCTCCCCTCCCCCCCTTACCTATATGAGCATCAATCTCTACAATTTTCTCAATGCTGCTGGGCTCCATGAGTGGGGAGGTGATTCTCTTCTCCACAGCGAGGCAAACACCCTCTGACGTCTGGATCCCAATAGCTGTGGAGCCAAGCTAAGGACAGAGAAGCTCTCATTATAGACAACAATAAACAGGAAAACGGAGTAATATACCTGCTGGCACAAAGCTACATACAGAGTTTGATAAGACTAACATTTCAACCAAGTACATTTCAGCATCAAGAGGAACCAGAGCTCCTGGGAAAGGTCTATATTAGTGTGGGTCATACTTGCTATACAGTCTCACGAAAAGACAACTTCAGAATCAGAGGTCTGAGTTTTGCATGTACAGATCCAAGTCTTGGGCAAGAAATGACCTTTGAAAATCAAGTAGATGTGTAAAATAAAAAGAACACTACTAAATCTGTATTGAGTAAGCCTCATCTGTAAAATGGGAAGAATACCAAAACCATCAATTTTACAAGGCTGTTGTAAGTCTCCAAGTAAGCAAGGCATGAAACCCTTTTGTAAACTCTGAAGGGCTATATTATTATTGGATACTATTATTGTTATTTTAATATGCCTAAGATGTAGAAAGTCACGAGAAAAGGGAGCATTTAGGGCTAATAATTAAGGGGAAATTCTAAGTTAAAAAAATGAACTGAAAGATTCCAGCACTAGGTTTAGAAACAAGGGATTAAATAGCCCAAATGAGAAAGCTCAGACAAACTCTGCACTGTTTCCCTAAGACAGTTTTTTGCCCTCTGCTACTGCTATTCTGATCCAATGATGTTAACCAGATTTGTGGGCATAGCAACACAATTCTTTTTGCTTAAAACTGGATTTTTAAACTTGATAAAAAGAACAAAACATAGTAACTTGAATGACATGAATTTTCTCTTCTAAATTTTCAGATTTCTTCTTCTTTTCATTCTATCTGCCATTACTAGTCCAGATGCTTGCCACCTCATGACTAGATTGCTCCAACAGCCTTTCCCTTCCAGTTTCTCTCCACTTCAATCTTGCATATTGATGCTCTACTCATCTTCCTAAAATACTGTTTTCATCACATTCTTTCCTACCTGAAACATCAAGCTCTCAATTCTCTCTGGTATCACGTCCAAACTTTTCCTCTTTTCCAATACAAAAGCTCAACTCCAATCTAAGCCATTTCCTCAGTGTCTTGAACATACCAATGGTTTTCTAAAAAATTGCTTCCCTTGTGTGGAACTTCTACTGCTTTATTCAAATCCTGCTCATACTTCAAAGGCCTTCTCAAGTCCGATCTTTTTAATTAAGGTTTTCCTGACTTTACTATCTCCCTTCTCAACTCCAAGTGCACTTAAAAAATCTTCACCATAAGTTTAGTATCCAAGAGTAGCCTAGCAATCTGTCTGGCAGATAGTAGATGCTTAATAAATACTAATACCCCCTGCCCCATCCCCATTCTTATCTTTATCTTGACATTTTTATCTAGGGAAAACTGTATTTTTCCTCACCCTAGTGACTAATCTCCAGATATCAAACTAATAGTACAATGCCAGAAATATTAATATCTTGTATCTATCCTGATCCCATAAGTCAAAACATTACAAAGAACATGCTAATGTAATTACGAAGTTACTCCCATCTGATGCTAAAAAACAGAGTTGAAATAGTTACAAATATTTTTTCCCACAAGCTGTTGTTCAAAGCGCTCACAAAGGACACAATTTTGAGAAAGTTTTGAGGCAAACAGACATAAAAATTTATATAAAGAGAAGATGCCTCTATCATTCTCCAGTAAATCTCAAATGCTCTTCTTATAAGGGGTTTGGGTCATGCAGCTGAACTTTTGAAAAGATCTTGGGCAAAGAACAATTTCAAAACATTTTGCAATATAATTACCAAGAGATGTTTCAAACAGGTTGATTGTTAACATACCTTGATGGCTTCAATGGCATATTCCACCTGGAATAATCTTCCCTCAGGAGAAAAAGTATTCACACCCCTGCAGTGAAAAATAAGTCATTATAAATCAGTAAGTGTCACCAGACAATGAAGCTGTTTTTCTATACCACTTGCTCAATTAGGGTGGTATTACTTTTTTTTCCCATATTACTGGACAGCAAACTCACTCCATGTTAAATAATACTCTCAAAAGAATGGGACCTATGACCAGAGAAGACTCTTTCTGGACTGAACCAATGATTTCCACTGCTTAACCCTAACTGGAATAAGAACTCTTGGGGTTGTTCTATGCCCTCATGTCTCTCTAGGCAATATCCCAATGTTATGACCTCATTCCTGCCCTGATTTGTCTCTTTCCACCCCAATCCATCATACCAGAGATTAATTGTCCTAAAGCACAACTGTCATCATGTCATTCTCCTGCTCAAAAACTTTCAGAAGTTCTCCACTGCTTACCAAACAAAATCTGAACTTCTTAGTTTGGTTTTGAAAGCATTCCATGCATGGACCTCAAGATACCTTATTAGCCTGTATCAAACATTACTCTCTTAATCTAACCTATTATTATTAATTATTATTATTAATCTAACCTATATTCCTACTATCTTGTTCCTTAAATAAAGCCTTACTTTCTTTCTCACTTCCATCTAGCCAAATCATGCATCCTTAAAAGCCCAAGTCAAATGCTACCTTTTTTACAAAACCTTCTCCCAGTCAAATGATTTCTTTTCCTTTGAAATCTAGGGACACCTTGTTCTTACTATTCTTATATTTAGATTGTTTTACCATTGCATTCTCAATATACATAACATTTAGCAAAACAAAAGATTCTATCATTTGCAAATAGGAGTTTAATAAAGGTCAGTGCAGAAGAAGACTTTCTAAAATGTGCTCATCTAACTCTCTTATGTTGTAACACAGAGACAATCATTCTCAATGCCCTGGGGAAAAAAGGTGTAAGCTTAGACTTGTGTGTGAAATTTCACATTTATACATTTACATATATCTTTCACTGAATAAGGAAGGGAAAAGAAAAATTACACTCCTTTAATGGGGCTGACAGACAGAAAAGATAGTTGATATCAAACTTGGTTCTTAACTTTACTATCGTTCAGACCTGTAGAAGGAAAAAATCCAATTCTACAGCCTCAGAATTCAAAAGCAGGACTAAGACACTTGAGATGCCAAAATGAAACTGATAAGAAAGAGAAACAGAAAGAAAAAACGTCCGTGGCACAAATGTTACATTTTTGGCTTCCTCCTGAGGCCCAATAAATGAAATTCTAAAAATGCGGGTTGTGAGGCTGTAATAGTTAATATCTATAATCTGACCTAATTTTTCCTATGGGAAAAAATGGCTTTTAAAAATGAAATTCACTCATAGAGATTGCAAAGGGAAGCACCAGCATAATAAAAACCATGTAAATAAACTCCTGCTTCTCCGATTAAATCAATCGGCTAAGAGGCTCTTATTTGGAACCTGCAAGGACTACAGATCCCACAGTACACTTGTGCAGCTCGAGGGGCTCATTTAGCCCCTAGGAGGAAAGAAAAACGCCAAAGAAGGAGGGATTTGGGGCTCCCACCGCACTCCACGGAGTTCTCATTCATTTTCACTTCGACTTTTCACAATTCGATCTGCTGGGCCGGGAGCGCTCAGGAGGACTTCCTGTTGCCCTCCTCCGGGGTATAGGCTAAAGTTCGGGCCCTATATCCCGTTGCCGGAGCCCAAGCCGAGGCTTTTCGCTTCCGCCCCGCTTACGATGACTCAGCAGAGGCCGGAAGCATGAAGTATGGACCGTACCCCGAGTCCGAGGTCGGCGGCCTGTAAGTCTCCGCGCCCGCGCCGAGCCGGCTCTTGGGCAGCCTCATGACAAGGCAGAACCGAGGCCAGGCTCGTGGCCTGCCTCTCTGCGGGTCTCTCTCTCCACCCGTCTGCCCCCTGAGACTCTTCCGCCTGCACGAACCTGTCATACTCGGACCGGGTGAGGAACATGGTGAGGAGCAGGAATCAGCGGCCACAGAGACACTCTTCAGGCCCAACGTGCCTCCACCGGCCCCGGACGTACAGAAAAATCCCCTTCGGAGCGCCCTGGGCCCAAACAGCGCAGGCGCCTGCGACCCCTACATCCCGCCCTCTGATTCCAACCTCTCATTGGCTGAGCATGGTTCTTCCCGAGGAGATTGGGTCCAAGTCTTCCCGGCATGGCTCCGATTGGTTTAGGGAGCCCAGGCGAGGGGCGGGTCAAGCACCGTTTTTCCGCTTGGAAAAGCAGATGGTTGCTAGGGGCACCCCGGCCTGGGAAGGATTCCTGTCCTCTAGAGAAGCCCAAGATGGATCAACATCCTCCGGTCTTAAAAAAAAAGCGAAATGCCACGCGCCTGCTTGTCCCTTGGTTTTTCTGCGGCTCCGTTACCTGGGGAGGACCCGACTTTTTTCTGCTCCTCCGGGAGCACCTCCTCAGGCGCTGGAATGTAGAACGAGGCCTGGGCGGCGAACCCCGGAAAAGGCACCCCGAGCCGCGGGTCCTTGGTCTTCCCGCCTACGAGGCTCAGTGAGGAGTGATGATAAAGGGTACCGGGCTGGCTTTGGGCCGTTACGGACTCGGACGCCAGGCTCTGCCTCTAAAGGCGGGCGAGTCCCGTTACTTCCAGCCTGGCTCATGGCGCATGCGCCGGGGCCCCGTGGGTGCCGGAGCCCAAACAAAGCGTGTGTTGTCGTAGCTCATTTTACAGATGTGGAAACTAAGGTAGAGAAAAGAAATGGTTTGGTCAAAGTTTCCCCGTCCCGAAATGTAGCAGAACTTGAACTCAAATCCAAGTGGTGGGTCTATAAATCCTGATCTTTTCCCACTATATAAGATGTCACCAATTCTAGCAACCTGCCTTCCTTGATTTCCTTTCTCTGATTTCAGATTGCAGTTCAGGTGCTATGAGTACTTTATAAATATACTTTATTTCATATATGTATATGTATGTATATGTACACACATATATATTTAACATATATGCATGTTATAAAGATACCAATCTAGCTATGTGCTTAATAAATGCTTCTTGTTCGATTTACCCCGGTTGAAAAAAAAAATGGAAGAATAGCATCACAACCCCCTAGGAATATTGTAAAAATTGCTGTATTCAAATTACTGGATATGAAGGTTTTTTTAATTTTATTAATTAAATTAAATTAAATAAATGAGTTTTAGACCATTTCACCAATCTCTTGACTGGATATTCCTTCTCAGAGTCCTACACCCTGGAGTCTGGTTAATGATAATTATTATAAGTAATTTCTTATCTGTAACTCCTATTTTAATCTATCACTGTCATATTCAGCTCTCCTAAATCTATTCTCACAATGACCTCCAGTCCTCCCACCCATTCTTGTTCTCCTAGTCCATCACTCCTGCTCTAATCTCCCTTCTCTCTATAATCTTGATGCTATGGCAGATCAGTTTGATCAGACACGATCAGTTACCCCTGAATCTCTTGTCTTATCAGTAGTCAAGATTTGCCAAAATCCTAATTTTGATTACCCCCAGCATCTGCCTCCTCTGGTTCCATTCATGAACACTCCTGGGAAACCAGTAACCCATCATACTTTTGTCACTAAAAAGTTTATGTGATCTAATCTTGACGAGCCCACAGTCATGTGTAGCATCTTTTTATTCTTTCATGATTAGCTCTATTGAGCCTTTGAGATATTATTCCAAAACTTCTCTCCCTTCAGACCTTCTAAGCCACTCTTCCCATACATCTTAGGGAATTTTGTCTCTTATTTTATTGAGAAGATAGAAACCAGCCATTTTGAGTTGTCTGTTCTCCATGCACTTCATTGTAGCCCACCCCATCCCAATTCTACCCATCTTTACTCTTTGGTTAAGAACTGGATTTTTCTAATGCCACAGGTCCACTTGATCAAATTTCCTTCAGTAGCTTCAATAATTGCCTCTCTCCCTCACTCCATCTTCAATCACATCTTTATCTACTGGATCTTTCCCTGGTGCTAACAAATATATCCAGATCTTCCCTACCTTTAAAAACTTTACTCTTCACTTTACTTTACTCTGACATTCCCTCAAGCAATTATCCTGTTTCTCTAACTTTCACAACCAAACTTGTAGAAGATTGTCTACACCCTTAGCCTCCATTGCCTCACCTCCCATTCACTTCTTAATGGCTTGCAATCTATCCCCCACCATAACATTCAAGTAACATTCAACTTCTTCAAGGTTACCAACAGTCTGAACTATTAAATCCATTTGTCTTTTCTCAGGCCACATTCTTCTTGACACTGTTGGCCTTCTAGTTATTCTCTCCTTCCTTGGCTTTTGTAGAACTACTATATCTTGGTTTTCTGCCTATTTTGTTGCTCCTCAATTTCTGTTACTGGACCACCATCATACTAATACCAAAAGATGTGACTTGTATTATCATATCTGTACTTACCTTGGTGATCCCAAGGATTGAGTCATCATAGTACAGATGACTCCCAAGTCTTTCTAGCTTTAATCTCTCTTGACCTTTAATCCTAAATTGCCAAATGCCTCATAGGCATCTCCTCTTGGATGTCAATTCCCAAACTCATATTCAAAAAGGAACCCCTTTTTTGTAGAATTCACTTCTCTTCCAAATTTCCCTTTTTCTTTTGAAGGGACCATTATTCTTCCAACTGTCTAGTTTCACAACATTGGAGTCATTCTTCACTTTTCTTTCACCCAATCAGTTGTCAAGATTTGCCAGTTCTTTCTCTGCAATATTGTTCACAACTGTCTTTGTCTTTCCACCCGTGCAACCTTTCCTAGTTTTAGTTCATCACCTCTCACGAGACTCTAGCAATAACTTTCTAACTGGTCTCTTTTCAGTGTCTCCCCACCTATCCTTCAAAAAGCAGACAAATTAATATTCCTAAAACATAGACCTAGTTCCACCTCCACCCCCCAACTAAAAAATCTTCAGTGATTTGCTAATACTTTTATAATAAACATAAAATTCTCAGACTGGCATTTAAAGTCTCTACAGCTAGGCTCCCTCTTACATTTCCAGCCTTATTTTACATTACTTCCTCTTACGAAATCTCTCTTCCAAATTCCCCTGCTAGATATTCCCACTGAGAGGAGTGAAGAAAGGGGGGCATTCAAGATTTGAGAAGAGATGAAAAGGTTTGTAAAGAATAAAATAGTGAATTGATAAGGTAAGTCTTGAAGGATTATCTGGTTATGAAGACCCAGTTGAAGTTGTGTAACTTAAATTTGTAGTGGACCCAATCAGAATGGTTGTGTGATTTTCTTCACCCTTGTTTAGCAATAAGTGTAAAGTAGGAGTGATGAAAGCTAAAGCTTGTCAAGGTATAATTATCAATGAAATAAGGGGCTAGCAATTCAATAACAGTGTATAGATGAATTGATTCACCAAGGGGTGAAGATTGGAAAATGATCTAGGAGAAAGTGGTGAGGTAGAAGCATGGAGCTCACAGGGCAGATAAAGAGAAGGATTCTGTAAGGGAAGGCAGAGGGAGAGGTGAAAAGCTTCATCTGATTATGGTTAGCTGTGGGGATTTCAGAGTTCTTGAATGTAGAGCTGGTACAGTTGTAGTTAATGGTTAATGACTATCTTTATGGCTAAGGTGGGGTGAAGGAGTTCATTACTGAGTTGAGGATATTACTTCCAAAGGAGGTTGGAGGCAAGTATAGTGTGCCATGGGAAGACACTTGACACATACTTGCTGTGTGACCTTGGGCAAGTCATTTAACCCTGATTGCTTTCCCTCCTTTCATGCCTTCTCCCTGCTCCCCAAAATGAAATAAAGAAAAGAATACCCACATATACCACTAAGAAAAGAGAAAAAAAAAGCCAGTGAGATAGTTTTAAAAGACAGGTGATGGTAATGATTACTGTAATTATGCCTTTCTATAGAAGCTTAAGGATTTTATATATTTTATTTCATTTGATCCCAAAAAGAAGATTGGGATGAGGTTGATTGGTAGATTTCTTTACAAGTCAACAAAATCAGATACAGACACTGATAGACTATAAATGTCTTGAAGAACTAAAGAATCCTAAAGAATTCTAGATCAAGAATAAACTATCACTTCACATGCATCGGATTGGCGAAGTTGATTAAAAAAAAAGAAAATGACATAAGTTAAAAGGGTTGCAGAAAATATTATTGCTGCTTGGTGGAGCTGTGAATTGGTCTAGCCGTTCTGGAAAGCAGTTTAGAACTATGCCTCCAAAGTTACTACACTACAAATACCCTTTGAGCCAGGGATACTACTATTAAGGCTTTTAACCCCAAAGAGACAAAAGATAAAGAACCCACATGTACAAAAATTTATAGCAGCTTTTTCTAGTGATAAAAAACTGGAAATCAAGGGTGTACCCATCAACTGTGGGATGATTAAGCAGATTATGAAACATAAATATTATAGATTTCTACTGTGCCAAAAGGAATGATTTCAGGGTAACTTGGGAAACCTGACATACACTGATGCAGAGTGAAATGAATACAAAGAGAACAATTTACACAATAACATTGTAAAATGAAAAACTTTTTGAGACTTCAGAATTCTGATAATGATAACTACCCCTTCCTGACAAGTGATGGACTCAAGATTCACAATAAGATATTTTTTTTTCATTTTAGGTACATTTAAAAAATTAAAATTTTTCCAGTGAATAATAATCAGTTTTCTTTCCCTCTCCCCTACCATTAAAAAGGGGAAAAACCCTTTTAAAACAAATATGTAGTCAAGCAAAACAAATTCTCAAACCTATAGTATACAGCAAACATCCCATCTGCAGCCTGAGAAACATATTTTAGACGTGGCCAATGTAGGAATTTGTTTTGCTTGACTATATATATTTGTTATAAAAGTTTTTCCCCTCTCTGGTGATAGGGGAGAGTGAGAGAAAAAAAAATTCCTGTTAATTGAAAAAGCATTTTAATTGTAAAACTATGCTTGTACTTAGAGATGGAAGGGTCAGAATAGATCTAGAGAAAGTGTTATCTAGACCAAGTAAGGGAACCAGTATGAAGTATTTCTTTAGAGCTAAAGTTGGCCTCCAGCAGCTGGGAACTGTAGTTAAAAGGACCCATGTGCCTAACTTGTCTCTGTCTCTTAATGTTTATATGACTTTGGTCAAATTATTACTTATCTTTGAGCTTCAATTTCTGTGTAAAATATGGAATTTGAATCCGATAATCTCTAAGATCTGTTCTAGGATCTTGATCCCATCCTATACATTGTCATTGTCAGGCCCTTAGTCTGTCTTTGTATTGTTCTCACGGCCTGTCATAAAATAATTATTACTGTGTTCAAGAAGCGTGCCCCATGTGGAAGTTACTGTCCTCATGATTACTGTATAGAACAGCAAAGAAGATATGGGATGGGCTACATTCCCAAAGCTGTCACCACAAGGGAGCCCTCTGGACTTTGAGTGGTGGCAGCAAAGGCAAGCAAACTAGCTATCAAACAGCTGCTGCACTTCCCTGAATACTGAACCACAAATCTAATTTAGGAAGCTTCATGGTGCCTTTTTGAGAGGGGAAAGTGAGAACCTCTTAGTTTGCAGATAAAACTATCAACAGGTTTTATTGTGTGGCTGGTATGTGGTTAGCCACACAGATGAAAAATTAAAAAAAAAATTACTGGCAATTGGGAGAAGTCAGCAGAAAACCCAGGAGCTCAGATTCCCAATCTTGATAATTAACAGCTAACTGCAGCATAGTACAATGGATAATTCACAAAAACCTGGGTTTAAATCCTATCTCTGATATTTACAAGCTCTGGGATCATGGACTTAACCTTTGAGCCTGTTTATTGCAAAATAGAAATAATAATGGTAGCACCTGTGATAAAGCCTAAAAGAGATCTCTGTGAAGCATTATATAAACTTTCCAGTTATTATTAGTTTTATTATTTTAAAGGATATAAAATATCTTTAAATTATTATTATTATATGATAATACAGACCCAAAACTTTACTATTTATAATGCTTTACAATCCTTTTAGGAAAATAGTTGGAAGGGAAAGAACAAACTGGCATTAAAATCAGTTCTACAGTCACACCTAATGAGCAGGGGCTCTTAATTATTATGCTATAATTTAGTGTAATTTTTTGAAAGAATCTTGCAAAAAAAAAGAGAGAGAGAAACACTAGTTTCAGCATAGAGTTTCCATAGCCACTTTAGAGAGAAAGCATAGATGTATTATCTATTATTGCAATGTACTATGACATTTTTCCAACTAGAAATTGTCCACTGGCATTTTTATTGATTGATTTTGATTTTATATTTCCTATGCAAAATAACTAATGAATTTTCAGAATTTGATTCATAAAATCATAGACTGTTAGAGTTGGAGGAAACTCAGAAACAGAGTAATTTGGGTATCTTAATAGGCAAAAAAAATATCCTATGCATACTGAGATTTACCATCCGTGTCACTTGTAATAACCTCTCTGACAGGCTGCCTCATATGTCTAGGTAGTCAATTAATAATAAGGCCATACACAAGATGTTGTCTATAAGTATAGGTCTACTGGATATTCCTGTATCTTGTGTTTCCCAAGTCCATCTGTTCAGATTTATATCTGGAGATTTTGATTTATTGATTATATAAATTGAATGTTTTCAATTTAACTGGGTTGCTTTATGCTATCTTATTTTGGTTTTATTGAGATGAAAACATTTTTTAAAATGTCGATATTTTTTGTTTTTATATCACTTGAACTTTCAAATGTCTCTTTCTTCATCTCCCTATCCACTGAGCAGTCTTCTCTTGTAATAAAGGGGGGTAATGGGAAAGGAGACAGAGAGAGAGAGATAGAGAATTAATTCAGCAAAACCAACCAATAAATCCTTTCTCTGACATTGACCTTGGGCAAAAAAAAAAAAAACTAAACTCCAGGTGCCTCAGTTTCCTTATCTGTAAAACAAGAACACTGAACTAGTTGGCATCTGAGACCCCTTCTAGTTGTAGATTTATGATCCTGTAACCTTATAACCGAATCTGACAGTACATGCAATATTCTGTATCCATAGAGTTCCTCCTCTGCAAAGAAGGGAGGTGGGGGTATATTTTTTCAACCCTTCTTCCTATGACCAAGATTCTTAGTCATTCTAATTATAGAACATAAGTATTTGAAAGTCTGTCAAGGACACTTTTATGTTGTACCCTTCTGCAAACATATGTCCAACATACAATTTAAATCTAATCTTTTCTAGGTTAAATACCTCCTGTTCATTCAAACAGTTCTCATTTGCCATAGTTTCCAGTCCTCCAACCATTTTGAATTGTTCTTTTCTGGATTCACTCCAGTTTAAAAACATCCTTCTAAAATGTGGTGGTCAGGAAAAAACAACAACAGTACTTCAGATGTGATATAACCTAAGAGAGAGTATGGCAGAGTGCAAAATCCTAGCATCCTTTTCCCCTCTATCCCTCAAAAAGCGATCCCATATAGTTTTTTTTTATATAGTTTTTAAATATTAAAAAAGAAAAAATCAGTACAACCAAGGAACACGTTTCAAAAGTCCTAAAAAATGCAATGTGAAACACAATGTGTTGTGAAATACCTGTACCACAAAAGCAAAATTCTTACCTGACCTGTTCCAGATTTTATGCCTTATTAACGGTACTAATGATCAAAGCAGCTCTTTTGACTGTCATTTCATATTTCAATTCATATTAATCTTGTAGCCCACCGAAAACCCCAGACTTTTTTTCACAGGAACCATTTAGACATATCTCCCTATTCAGCTATTCTATCTTTGAGTATAGAGTGTTCAGGAAAGACTAGTACTTCTGATAGGAGGGCTGTCAAGCCCTTTTCAGGGCTGCTTACCACCTTTGGCGTCTGCCATTCACCCAACTCTCACCTGTGGTTACAGGAAGCTGTAGCTTGTGTGTGGCCACACTGCAGATGGGCTAAATGAGGTTGGGGGTAACCAAAAGGATCTCAAGCCCATCAATGAGTTCGGGTCACTTCTTCTGACAGAATGGTCAAACGAGAACAGCCATGAAGGCAGCTGAAACAGGAACTACACACATTTAACTTGGCTGGACATTAAAATACCAAGGTAACCCACTGCATCCTGAGCTGTCACAATTCATCTTGGCTTTTGTCTTGCCATTGGATTTAATGATTCTGAAAGATAATGAGGTCAACAACTTCCCACAATTCTGCCTAAATCCAAGTTATACCTGGAACAAAAGACACCAACCAAACCATTTTGCCATTTTTACCTTTCTCAAAGTCCTGTGACAACAGGTAAGTGACAGAGTATCAGGTGTGGATACCCTGGGAACTATGGTCACAACTCTGCACACTGCTGGGCCAGATAGGAGGGCCATCTTTGGGGAAAAAAAAAGCAAAAAAGTGGGATTTAGCAACCCCTGGGTTGTCTGAACAGCCTTTTTGAAGGACTGAATTGCTCATCTCTTGGCGTGAGGAAGGGGCTAGGAAAAAAATCGTCTGCTTCACCCAGCCCTGGCTGCTTGCTGTGGGAGGTGGGGAATCTCACCTTGTCGCTGAAACACACAAATCATGAAGATGATTCCATTCGCCATTGGTGCATGGAATGGGTGCACACATATGGACAGTAAGTCCAGTAGACTCGAAAGACACTCATTGCAAGAGTACTCCAAAGGTATCACATCCACATAGTAGCCTGGAGGGAACAAGGCTGACCAATGAAAGCCAAATCAGAGCTGGATACACTGGAGTGACCATAATGATGGAGAGCACTGTGAAGCTGGCCTAGAAACCACTCAACAAGCTTTTGTGCCTCCCAAAAGGGATGAACTACAGATTCATGACAATGTCATGGCCCCTTGCAGGAAAGTGCCACACAATTACCATCAGTATGCATGCTCCCACCATGATGAGTTTCAAAGAAAAAAATTTATGATGATTCAGAGACTCATCAATATGCCAAACGAGGTTAAACATGTGCAGTTCTTCCAAATTTATTTCCATATTTGTTAACGCTGTGCAAAACAAAAACAAAAACAAAACAAAACAAAAACAAGAGGGAAAAAACATAAGAAAAAAACAAGCAAACAACAAAAAAGGTGAAAATACTATATGTCAAAAGGTTATAATTCTGGGTGACAAGTCCTGGGGAGGAATAGAGTCAGAAATGACAACCACAATGGTCACTTAGTACTGAAGACTTGTATGTCTCATTTCAACAACACAGTCTTCTATTTACCTAAATGCAATAAAACTTCATGGATGCATTATTGCAGCAAACACTGGCATTTAATAGGCTACATCGTGTTAAGGGGCAAAGATGGGAGAATGACAAAGTGATACGTGGTGCAGAGTGCTGGGCCAATTTTAAGACATTCTCTCCAAGCTAAATATTCGGATTTAACTAAAGCAGCTGACCCCAAGGCAGAAGACTTCCAGAGGACTCAATGTCAACAGATTAGAGCACTTCTCTAAAGGTGAACAGTTCATTGCTAACTTGGAGGGAAAGCTGAGTCAACATAAGGTTGACAAAAATAGAGCAGAAAAGGAGTGGGCAGCTTTCAGAGATGTGTACAGCACCAAATTTACTCATCTGGGCCTTTATACTTGCAAACATCAAGTTTGGTTTGATGAAAATGATGTGAAAATCAGAGATTGCTAAATGAAAAATGAGAGCTTCAGAGGGGTTACCACCAGGATAGTATATCTGTCTCTAAGAAGGCAGCATTTAACTTCATAAAAAGGAAAGTAACATGAAACTTAGGGAGAGAGAGGATTCTTGGCTCAGCCGAAAGGCAGATGAATTTCAGTTTTACACTGATAATAATCATCCAAATCACTTTTGTGATGCTATGAAGGCTATTTATGGGCCAAAGACTTATGGTATCAGCTACTCAGTTTTGATGGAACCTCACTGATCAGTGATAAGGAACTGATCCTGGAGAGATGGACTGAACACTTCTGTAGGTTCTCAACAGATCATCATCATGCTGAAGCTAATGACTATATATTTCAGGTTGAAGTCAATCTCTACTCCACTTCCTAACTGAATAAGAGGTTTTGAATGCCATTAGGTTCCTCTTGTGTGGCAAAGTGTCTGGTGCTGATTCTATTTTAGCTGAGATTTACAAGGCAGGGGTGCCCTATTCCTCATGCAAAAGCTGGCTGAGATTTTCCAGATCATGTGGCAAAAGAAGGTTATCCCACAAGAATTTAAGGATGCTTCCATCATCCATGTCTATAAAGGAAAGGAAAGTAGGCTATCCTACAATCCTGGGGAGGAGGGGGTAATCCTCTCTCTTAGTCATTGTTGGCAAGATTCCTAGCCAGAGTCCTTAATCACTTCCATTTGAATTGTCTTAGGAAGATTCTCAAGATCAACTGGCAAGATAAGATACTGGACACTGAAGTACTTTCTCAAGCTGAACTCTGCTGCTTCAGATGGGCTGGCCATGTTGTTTGAATGCTCAGACTATTTTGTAAAGAATTCACACAAGGCAAGCATTCACATGGAGGTCAGAAGTAATACAACAACACTCTCAAGGTCTCTCTGAAGAACTTTGAATTGATTATGAGACATGGGAGACACTGGTATAGGAGTGCCCAACATGCATCAAAGGAAGTGCTGTACTCTGTGAGCAAAGCAAAATTACAGTAGTTCAAAAGAAAGATGAGATGTGTAAATTTAAAGACGACTATTTGTGCCTAACCTGTAGTAGAACCTTCTGAGCTTGTGATGAGTCTTGTACCTTATACCTTGACCCTGATGTCATTTTGGTCCTCTTTGAGAATGAAGGTCAATAATCAATCAGTCGCTTCCTGGTCATTTCTAAACTGTGCCCAAGTAGCCTCACCATAGTCCTATTTCCCAGTTCCCCTTTATATTTTATCTTCCCTCATTAGAATGTAAACTAGAGGATAACTCTTTATTGGCTTATATTTCCACTCCTAGTATTTTGTAAAGTGCCTGGAACTTAGTGAGCACTTAATATATCCTTCTATCTATCTATCTATCTATCTTTTTGACCAATTTTTTTTATTTTCATGGTGAATTTTCTTCTTTTTTAATGGTATTTTATTTTTCCAAGTACATATAAAGACAATTTTAATCATTCCTTTTTAATATAAAATTTTGAGCTCCAAATATTCTTCCTTTTTCTCATTTGATATATCACATTTGTACAATCATGTAAAACACATTTCTATTTTAGTCATATTGTGAAAAAATAGAACAAAAAGAAAAAAAAAATGAAGTGAAAAAAGTATGCTTTGATCTATATGTAGTCTCTATTAGTTTTTTCTCTTGATGTGGATAGCATTTTCTATCATGGTACTGTCTTGGATCATTGTATTGCTAAGAAGAGTAAATCAGCCATAACTGATCATTGCACAATGTTGTCGGTTCTGCTCTCTTCACTCCATCTCATGCAAGTCTTTCCAGGTTTTTCTGAAATATGTCTGCCCATTCTTTCTTATTGTAGAGTAGCATTTTATTACATTCATATACCACAACTTGTTCAGCCATTCCCTAACTGATAATCATCCTCTCAATTTCTAAATCTTTGCCACCCTCAAAAAGAGCTGCTATACATATTTTTGGTATGTGTAAGTCCTTTTCCTTTTTTTATGATCTCTGGCATGTAGGCCTAGTAATAGTATTGCTATATCAAAGGGAATGCATAGTTGTTGCCCTATGGGCATAATTCCACAGTGCTGTCCAGAATGGTTGTACCACTTTACAACTCCAACAACAATGCTTTAGTTTCCCCAGTTTTCCCACAGCTCGAATATTCATCATTTTCCTTTTCTGCCATGATAGCTAATCTGATAGGTGTGAGGAACTACCTCAAAGTTGTTTTAATATACATTTCTCTAACCAATGGTGATTTAGACCATTTTTACATGACTATAGGGATAGCTTTGATTTCTTCATCTGAAAATTGCCTGTTTATATCCTTTGACCATTTGTCAATGGGGCAATGACTTATATTCTTGTAAATTTAACTGAATTCTCTATATATTTAAGAATAATGCCTTTATCAGAAACTTGGCTGCAAAAAATATTTCCCAGATTTTTGCTTTCCTTTTAATCTTATTAATCAAATTTTTTGAATCAAAATATAGGAGTTTATATTTACACATATTAATTTTTTTATCTTAATAGATTTGGCTTATCATTCTAGTCTGTTAAGATATTTTGGGTTACTATTACCAAATTTGTTAACTACGCCTCTTGATTTTGTATCATTTGCAGCTTTGATAAACATTTCCTTTACTCCTCCATTCATATTCTTGCTAAAAAAATATTAAATAGCACAGGGTTGAGGATAGCTTTCTTTTTTATTATTAAAGCTTTTTATTTTCAAAATATATGCAATTTTCAATATTTACCCTTGCAAAATCTTGTGTTCCAATTTTTTCTCCCTTACTTCCCCCTACTCCTTTCCCTAGACAGCCAGCAATCCAATATATGTTAAACATGTGTAATTCTTTCCCATATATTTCCACAATTATCATGCTGCACAAGAAAAATCAGATCAAAAAAGAAGAAAATGAGAAAGAAAACAAAATTCAAGCAAACAACAAACAAAAAGAATGAAAACACTATGTGTGATCCACACTCAGTTCCCACCGTTCTCTCTGTGGTAGATGGCTCTCATCAACACAAGATCATTGGAACTGGCCTGAATTGTCTCATTGTTGAGTAGAGCCACATCCATCAGAATTGATCATCATATAATCTTGCCATTGTTGTGTACAGTGATCTCCTGGTTCTGCTCATTTCACTCAGCATCAGTTCACATAAGTCTCTCCAGGTCTCTCTGAAATTATCCTGCTGAAAATTTCTTATAGAACAATAATATTCTATAACATTCATATACAATAACTTATTCAGCCATTCTTCAACAGATGGGCATCCATTCAGTTTCCAGTTTCTTGCCACTACTAGAAGGGCTGCCACAAACATTTTTGCACATGTATGTCCCTTTCCCTCTAAGATCTCTTTGGGATATAAACCCAGTAGAAACACTGCTGGATCAAAGGGTATGCACAGTTTGATAGCCATTTTGGATATAGTTCCAAATTGCTCTCCAGAGTGGTTGAATCAGTTCACAACTCCACCAACGATGAATTACTGTCCCAGTTTTCTCACATCCCCTCCAACATTCATCATTATCTTTTCCTGTCACAGCCAATCTGACAGGTGTGGAGTGGTATTTCAGAGTTGTCTTAATTTGCATTTCTCTGATCAATAGCGATTTAGAGCACCTTTTCATATGACTAGAAATGTTTTCAATTTCTTCATCTGAAAATTGTCACAATATAATATTTTCATCTTTTTGTTACTGTTGTAGTTTGCTTGCCTTTTTCTTATTTTTTTCCCTTTTTGATCGGATTTTTCTTGTGCATCATGATAAATATTGAAATATGTTTAGAAGAATTGCACATGTTTAACCTATATTGGAGTACTTACTGTCTAGGGGAGGGGATGGGGAGAAGGGAGGAGAGAAAAATTTGGAACACCAGGTTTTACAAGGGTGAATGTTGAAAATTATCTTTGCATGTGTTTTGAAAATAAAAAAGCTATTGTAATGCTTAAAAAAGGAAAATATTATGAAAAAAAATCCTCTGATGTTCAAAACCAAACTCTGTATTTATACATCTCATTGAAGAAGCTCTGCAATGTCACTTGCCAACAGGAGCTACTGGAGGATTACCCCATCATCAGGAAATCTCTCTTTAATTTAAGGTAAATGCTGGATATCTTCTATAACAGGGGCAAAGACTCTTGGCAAATATACATGTCCTTGTCTTATGTCTTGCTTGACATTGATTAGAGTTACCAAACTTATCTTTGTAGTCATATCTTTCAAGGACTCTTCTATATTTTAGTGTGTGCATGAGAGATAACATGTTGAAAAAGAACCTTTAATAAGACATTTTACTCTATCAAATCAAATACTTTTTTTGTAGCCAGCAAATGACAGCATCCTGCGACCTTGCTCTTTGTACCTTTCAGTCTACCTGTAAAGATGTGATTTGCTGTAGAATACTGTTTGTGAAAGCCTTCCAGTTCCTTTTTTTATACCTTCATCAACCATGCACTCAATACCTGAGAAGGCTATTCTTACAAAGATTTGTGTAGGAAAATAAAAAGAAAAATAATTTTGAAAAATTGAGAACTGATCAATGCAGTGACCAATCATTATTTCAGAAGATTGATGATGAGAAGCATGTCTGCTGCCTCTTGACAGAGGTGATGAGTTTGATGTGACATATTTTTAGACACAGCCAATGTTTTGATTTATTTTGCTGGACTGTACTTATTACAGGAAGGCTTCTCTTTGGTGCATGGTGAATTAGTGGGAAGTAACAGAGATTTAAAAAAAGAAAGAAAAGAGAAAGAAACTGCAGTGTTGCTAGATTGGCTTCTGGGGCCAGTCCTTGGAGCATGCACAGTTGTCCCTTCCATATTTCTAATCTACCATGTAAAATCTTGGAGATGACCCTATTTCTGGCTGCGCATAAGGGCTTGCACTATGTGATAATAGAATTGCCTAATTGGCTTCTGATCCTAAACTTGGTAGATGTACAAAAATGGCAACTGTTCCCTCTGCTCTCCCTTGCACAGAGAGGGTAAAGGGGGAAAGAAAAAAGAAAGGTAGTTCTGGTTTGAGCTGCCTCCCAAAGGATAGATAGGAGAGAGACAGCCAGTCCCACTTCCCTATTCAGCCAGAACAGCCGAATACATGTCCATCTCTGCCTCTTTGTAGTTTTTTTTTTCTTGACTTTAGGTGAACAAGAATCTTAAAACAGAGTTTCCAAGAAATCTTTTGAGTTGTAAAAAGTTCAAAGATTCTGAGAGTTCTGCAAGGCAGCAGCAGTTGCAGTATCCCCCAGTAGGGGAAGCATCTGCATCAAAAATGGAGAGGTATACAATAAGGAAAGACAGATGTGAAGACAGTCATAAAGGGAAGTCAGAAAATATTTCTACCTTTAGAGAAGTACCAGATGAAAGGCTTACCCCACAGAGAAACATGCACAAGAACAGGAGGGAGGACTCTATAAAGGGAGAAAGAGCAGAAGTGGTGAGTTTAGGCCAGTGCCACATATATTCCTTTACATGTGTATCTCACTACTTTTGTACTCTAAGTTTGAGCCCACTCTTTGTACAGATACTATGTATTGGGAAGGATTAAACCCCAGGCTTATAGAAAAATAAATGTCTTTGCCCAGACTAAGTCTGTTTTTAAATTTTGAACTTAATAACTGTCAAAGAACATGAGAATTTCCATATACAAAACAGGATTAAAAAAAAAAAAGGATTGGCATGAAAGTCTGTTGTCCCTCCAAGTATAAACCAATTTAACACATTATATAAATGTCTTTGCCCAGACTAAGTCCATTTTAAAATTGTGAACTTAATAACTTTCAAAGAAGATGAGAATTTCCATGTACAAGAGAGGATTAAAAAAAAAAAAGGATTGGCATGAAAGTCTGTTGTCCCTCCAAGTATAAACAAATTTAACATATTACTTTCAAAGCTGTCCTACTAATCTGCGTTTCCTACTAACCTTCTTTCTGTTTTTTTTGTTGTTTTTTTTTTTTTTTGGCTGAGGCAATTGGGGTTAAGTGACTTTCCCAGGGTCACACAGCTAGGAAGGGTTAAGTGTATGAGACCAGATTTGAACTCAGGTCCTCCTGACTTCAGGGCTGATGCTCTATCCACTGTGCCACCTAGCTGCCTCCTTTCTGTTTTTGTTTTGTTTTGTTTTGTTTTGTTTTGTTTTTTTAAATTTCAATGACCAGCTTCTCTTATTTTTGTCCTTTTTTCACCCCTCTTTCCTCCAACTCTCTTTCCATTCCTCCAAATTGAAAGAAAGGTGTAAAACCCTTGCATCAAATAGGTATAGTCAAGTGGGACAAATCCCCATATTGACCATGTTCAAAAATATATGTCTTATTCTACGCCTCGAGTTCATCACATGATTGACAGGAGATAAGTGGGATTTTTTTAACAGCAGTTTTCTGGAACCACATTTGGTCATTGCAGTGATAAGAATTTTTAATTCTTCCAAAATTGTTTTTTCTTATTATTGTATAAATTGCTCTTCTGGTTCTGTTGATTTCACTTAGTATGGGTTTATATCTTACACTTGTCTGAAACTATCCCTTTTGCCATTTTTATGGTGCAATAATATTCCATTAATTTATATACCATAACTCATTCACTCATTCCACAGCAGATGGGTATTCTCTTAGTTTCCAGTTCTTTGCCACTATATAAAGAACTGCTATAAATATCTTTGTACATATGTACATTTTTTCTTCTTTGATCCCTTTGAGGTATAGGCCTACACATGGTGTCTCTAGGTCATATGGGGTATGCACAGTTCAGTGATATTTTCAGTATACTTCAAAATTGCTTTCCAGAATAGCAGTACCCATTCATAACTCCATCAAAAATGTATTTGTATGCCTGCCTTCCTGAAGCCTACCTTTTGGGTAATTTTTGCTTATCTCACATTTGCTGATGTGAAATAGAATATCAGTATTTTCATTTGCATTCTATAGTTATTAGTAATTTGAATAGTTTTTCAAAATTCTGTTAATAGCTTAATTTCTTCCTTTGAGAGCTATCTGTTCCCATACATTAACCTTATTGATTGTTAATGAAAAGCATTTTGGTAGACTCTCAAAGAGATAAAGTAGTATTAAAAGTCCAGCTCTGTAGGGTTATACCTGGAATGGCTGCCCTTTGTACATATTTGGAATGTTACAGAGGAGTCATTACATATACATAACAAAAGTCCACAGCTTCTTATATAGTTTTTTTTGTTCTTTGTATGTTTCAGTGTTTGTCTTTGTTGATGGCTGTTAATAATTTTAAAAGATTTCATGAAGATGGAAAAGTAGGTATGTTAAGTGGTAGTTATTGATATTCACTGAATTGCTTTTTTCAATAATAATTAGGCCTGTGGCTTTTTTTTCCACAAGCATATATCCTCCCCTTTTCAGATAATGAGAATATCCCCATGCCCTCAAAATTTCATCATTTCTAACATAGGTCTTCTTTTGTATACTTGAGCTTCCTGTTCCTCTGCATTCTGGCTTTCATCCCCATTATTCAACTGAGACTGCTCTCAGTTGCTGAGGCAATTGGAGTTAAGTGGCTTGCCCAGGGTCACACAGCTAGGAAGTGTTAAGTGTCTGAGATTAGATTTGAACTCAGGTCCTCCTGACTCTATCCACCTATCAATCATCTTTTAATTGTCAAATCTAATGGGCTTTTTCCAGTCTTCAATTTGTTTGACCTCTCTGCAGCCTTTGATATTTATTGTTGATAATTCTTTTTTCTTGGATACTTTAGGCTCTTAAATTTTCCTGACACTTTCTCCCTCCCCTGGCTCTTCTATCCATTGATTATTCTTTCTCATTCTCTTTTGCTGGATCTTTAACTGGATCATATCCACTAAGTTTGGGTATCCCTCACAGTTCTGTCCATCATGCTCTCTTTCCCCTCAATCTTATTTCACTTAGTAATCTTATCAGCTCTCATGCATTTGCTATCATTGCTATGATGATTCTTAGGAAAAGAATGAAAATGAACATTTACATAAAGGTTACCATGTGCTAGGCATTGTGTTAAGTGTTTTAAAAATATTATCTCATTGAATGATGCTTTCAGAAAAATGTGGAAGAACTTATATGAACTGATACAAAGTGAAGTGAACAGAACCAGGAGAATATTATACAATAAAAGCAATATTGTATGATGATCAATGGCAAATGATTTTAGCTGTTCTCAGCAATACAAAGATTGAAGAAAATTCTGAAGGACTTATTATGAAAAATACTATCCAACTCCAGAGAAAGAACTGATGGAGTCTGAATTATATTGAAGACTACTGTTTTCTACTTTCTCTTTTTTTTCATGTTTTTTTTGTCTCTGTTTTCTTTTACAACATGAGTAATATGGAAATATGTTTTGCATGACTATATAACCTACACCAAATTGCTTGCCATCTTAGGGAGGGAAGAAGGAAGGGAAAGGGAGAGGAAGAGAATTTGACATCTGGAATTAAAAAAGGAATGTTAAAATTGTTTCTACATGTAATTGAGGAGGGAATTAAATATTATCACATTATACTCACAACAATTCTGTGAAGTAAATGCTACTATAATCCCCATTTTATAGTTGAGGAGACTGAGGTTATTAAAATAGAGGTTAAATGACTTGCCTAGAATCACATTGCCAATAAGTATGTGAAGTTGGATTTGAACTGAGGTATTTCTGACCATATCTGCTTCTATCCACTGCACTCCTTGGCTTCCTCAGATCTATTCATCTAACTCTAACCTCTGTGCTGATCTCCACTCTTATAGAGCCAACTGTTCTGTAGACATCTTAAACTCAGTATGACCAAAACAACATTTATTTTCTTCCTTAAACTCTCCCCCTTTTCCAAACTTCCCTAATTGTCTAAGGAACCATTGTCCTTCCAGTCACTGAAACTCAAAGTAGAGGTTTATTCTTTACCCATGCTCATCTCTTAGATCCAATCTAGAACCAAGTCCTGTTGTCTCTACCTTCCCGACACTTCTCATAGTTGTCTCTTCCTATCCATTCACATAACCCTCACCACCTCACACCTAGCCTATTGGAATAGCCTGCTTCAGATCTTTCCCAATTCCAGTTTATCCTCCTCTTAGCTACTAAAGTGGTCTTTCTAAAAAGAAGGTCTGACCCTATTCAGTAAACTCCAGAGGCTCTTTATAAAATCCTTATCAAACTTCAGGATCAAAGATAATATTTTCTGCTTGGATTTTAAAGCCCTTCATAATATGGTTCCTTTCTATATCTTACATATACTCTTCACTTATCTATAATCCAGTAACTTCGACTTTCTTGTTATTCTTGATACATAAGACTATTTCCTGACTTTGTACCTTTTGCACACTATTTTCCATGCCTGGGATACTCTCTTTCTTCAACTCAGCTTCCTGGCTCTTTCAGCTTCCTTGAAGATTCAGTCAAACACTACAACTATAGAAGTTTTTTCTGGTCTCTGTCCCTACCCCCAAAGCTAGTGTTTTCCCTCTGATGTTATTTCCCATGTATCCTGAATCTATCTCACATGTACTTAATTCTTGCTATCTTCCCCATTAGAATTTAAGCTTCTTGAGACCAGGGACTTAGCATAGTATCTTAAACATAAAAAGTTTAATAAGCACTTGCAGACTGACCAGTTTTGTTCTATTTAATGTCATTTCCACTTCATACAGAAATTGGGTAATGTGATGTTAAAGTCAAAATGATTTCATTTTCATGGTCCAATCCATTTTGATAGATGAGGATACTCAAGCCCTGAAAGATTAAATAATTTGCCCTCAATCAGACAGGTAGTGACAAAGTCAGTGTTTGAATATAGGATTTTCCCATTTCCAGTCATATAAAAAAATGCTCTAAATCACTATTGATCAGAGAAATGCAAATTAAGACAACTCTTAAGTACCACTACACACCTCTCAGATTGGCTAAGATGACAGGAAAAGATAATGATGAATGTTGGATAATGATGAATGTGGGGAAATTGGGATACTAATACATTGTTGGTGGAGTTGTGAACTGATTCAACCATTCTGGAGAGCAATATGGAATTATGCCCAAAGGGCTATTAAACTGCATTATACCCTTTGACTCAGCAGTATCTTTACTGGACTTGTATCCCAAAGAGATAATAAAAAAGGGAAAAGAACCCACATGTACAAAAATATTTGTAGCAGCCCTTTTTGTAGTGGCAAGAAACTGAAAACTGAGTGGATGCCCATCAGTTGGGGAATGACTGAATAAGTTATGGTATATGAATGTTATGGAATATTATTGCTCTATAAGAAATGATCAGCAGGATGATTTCAGAAAGGCCTGGAGAGATTTATGTGAACTGATTCTAAGTGACATGAATAGAACCAGGAGAACATTGTACAGAGCAACAATGAGATTATGTGATGATCAGTTCTGATGGACATTTTCAAAGATGAGTTTATTTTAGGCCAGTTTCAATGCTCTTCTGATGGAAGGAGCCATCTGTGCCCAGAGAGAGGACTATGGGGACTGAGTGTGGATCACAACATAGTATTTTCACTTAAAAAAAGGTATGTAGGATTTTCTGAAGCCAAAAAAATAACTCTTTCATTGCATCATCGATGGGGAAAATAGTTAAAGAAATCTTGCCAGCTGTCCTGTTTTCAGTTTCTAGCCTAAATGCTCTCAGGATTACATACTTTCATTTGGTCTCTCTGTAAACTTCTTTTGCCCTTTGCTGCTTTTTTCCCCCCAGTGTAATGAGGTTCTATCCTATAATGATGTCTCTCTAATGTAGCTGCTAGAGAGCTGTTTCCAGGAGCCTTGTGAGGATGTGAAATTAAAGTCCCTTGGAGAAAGAGACTTTTGAATATGGGCAGACATTCCATTATTGTTTTCAGTCTACTAATTATATGTTGAACATTTTATTTGGCTGAAGAAATATACAAAAAAAGGCCAACATCTCTTCACTTCATTTGCTTTTGGGAGATCTTGGTGATTCCTTGACTTATGGTTCTGATGAAAGGGGTGGAATCTCAAAATTTAGGAGTTTCATAAGGTTGGGAGACTAAGCCAAAGAAATCTATGAGTCATAATTTCTCAGCCAGCCCAATATTGATGTTCCAGGGAGCAAGGAATGATCTTTGGACAGACCTTCAGGTTCTCTGCTGAGTGGAAGCCAAGCTGAGGATTCATTAAATGGGGATGCTATCTTTGGACTTGGTAGGACCAATGCTATGTAAGAGCTGAGCTAAGTTGAGCCTCCTTCCTCCATCTCCATTCAGAGAGAGTATGCTTCAAAAGTCTAAGGTGAAATGTATATATAATGTTAGCATACTTCAGACCCTAAATATGTTGTTTTATAAAGAAATATTTATAAAGAATATTTTATAGAATTTTTATAAAAAACATTATTGCTTATAATATGCCACCATCATTCTCTGTAAGATTTTATCAACAAATTCTAAACTAATGTTGTCCTTAATTGTTATTTATACCTCTTCACTTAGCAAGGAGATAATTTTCTGTATTGTGGCAATATAATTATATCAGTTAAACTTTTTAGGAAATAATGATTAGTCTGTTTTTATGTCTAGTCTTATATTTATTCTCATTTTTTCTGTTCTTTTCTTTCATCTTTGTATCAATAGCTTGCTTAATTAAGTTAGGTTGTAGCTGGTCAGTTGGAAGTGATTAAATTCTCTCTATGCTTTGTTCTTTCTTCTGATTTGCTTTTGCTTTTGAGCTTTCTTTTAATAAGTCAGTGGTCTGGATGTAAACAGGTAGGTTGATTTAGAAATTAGTCTCATGACAACAATTAATAATTTTCTGTCACTTAGAATATACTCAGTTTTGTTACTTGTGATATTATTTGACGTTTGTCATATCTAGTATGTCAATGCTTTTCTTAAGAAAATGAACGCTTTTCTACATAGTGTGCAAGGTTTTGGCCTTTGTCAGTTTCTGTCTCTGTTTCTGTCTCTGTTTCTGTCTGTCTGTCTGTCTGTCTGTCTCTGTTTCTTTCTTGAACCATAATTTCTTTTTTTGGTCATTCTTTTCTTGTCACATTTGCTTTGAAATTACCAAACATTAACATGTAAGTTGATTTAATGTGGATGTTTTATTGAGTTCTTCTTAGAATTTCTCTATATCTTCATAATTAACAATAGATGATGGTGTAGAGGCTGCAATTATATCTCTGATGGTCTTTTTGCACATGCTTATTGTAACTATTGCAATATGAGAGGATTAAGTGAAATGGTATTTCTTTCGTTATTTAATGGATCTGGGATGGATCCAGATTCAACTAGAATAAATACTTAAAGCACTTTGCTAGAAACTTCTTTAGGTTGGCATCAATCATTAATCATTATTTCTTGGTTTTCTTTTCAACCAGTTCCTGATATACCTAACCAGCACCATGGCACAGTAGCTAGGGCATTGAATTTGAAGTCAGGAAGACCTGGGCATGAATCCTGTCTCAGGCATTTTACTAGCTGCATGGTGATGAATAAGTCATTTGATTATTCTGAGCCTTGGTTTCCTCATCTGCAAAATGGGGACAATAATAACTCACAGGATTGTTGTGAGGATCAAAAAAAATGCTTTGCAAATCTCAAAGTATTACACAAATGAATTGTTGTTACTATCATCACCCACATCCATCTGTTCTGTTCATAAGGATGGCATGAAATACTTTTTCAAATGCTGTGGGGTAATACAACAGAGAGGGGGCAACTAGATGGCATAGTGAATAAAGCACCAGCCCTGGAGTCAGAAAAACCTGAATTCAAGTGCATTCTCAGACACTTATTACTTAATAGCTGTGTGGACAAGTCACTTAATCCCAATTGCCTTACCAAAAAAAGAAAAGAGATACAATAGAGATTGCGGTTAAGAGACAACCATTTGAAGAAGGAAACAAAGTTACAGAATCATAAGATTATATTCTTAAGTATCTTAAAATGTTTGAGCAGCTTTGAAAACTCCCTTGGAAAATAATAAATGATTCTGATCTTATTTAATCAGTTGGAAAAAAATGAATCATGAGGTTATGGAGCAACTTTGATTATGGTCAGCCCTCAATGATCGACATTATTCTGAAAGGGAAGCCAGGCCACCTGTCAATGATGCACCTGCAGTTGTAATTTTTAGCGCTCTCTCTCCATTTTTAGCTCATATTCCTCTTTGATATCAGATTCCAATAACACTTTACTTGTATGGAGGTCATGTCTAACAGCTTCAATGACCCAGAGCATAGTTGAAAAAGATCTCTCTCTCTTCCCCCACTAAACACCATGACAATTTAATAAACACATACTAGTCTGTCACTATTTAACATATGAGGCTCTTTACAATTTCAAAAATCTTCTGTGTCTTTCTATTGCCTGCCAAGTAAAAGTTCAAATTTAGGGTTTCTCATAATTTGGCATCAGCCTGCCATCTTTAATCATATGTCCACATACTCTGTGCCAGGGAGTCTTTATCTTTTTTATTGTCATGGACTCCTTTGGTAATCTGGTGAAGCCTATGGAACTTTTCTCAGAATAATTCTGTTTTTTAAAAATAACAATAGGCAAAGGAAATGCTAAAGTCAGTTAGAGGGAAATGAAAATAAAGATATAATTTGGTTTTCATTCAAGTTCATGGAACCCTTGAAATTTATCTATTAACCCCTTGGGAGTCTATAGACCCCAGATCTGAGTCCTTACTTTATTCTATGACTTGTAAGTAAACTACCTTCTGTCCTTATCCTTTCTCTATAACTTTCTTCACACTATTCTCAATACCTGAAATATCACCTTCTCCTCTCTTTACCTGTTGAGTTTCCACTCATCCTTTAAGGACAAACTCAAATGTCACTTTCTCTATGAAATCTTAATTTCCCTTTACCCTCCACCCCAAACATTAATGACTTTCCCCATTTGAGCTCATATAACATTTTGTGGCTTCCTTTACATATTACACATATGTGGTTTTATATTGTAGTTATTTATATTTATGCCATGTCATCTCCAATCGAATGGCCAAAAAAGATGGTGGACTTTTTTCAGCCACAGCAATCATGGCCACACAGTCCCTAGAATGTATTATCAAGGGAATGCCATATGGGACAGTAAAATCAAAGTTCTGTGAAGAATTAAAAAGTCCTTTTAATAGCTTTTGAATATAATTTGTTCACCAAGCTTGAATTTTTTGTATCAAATAGGTAAAATTTTTAAAAAATAAAAAATCTGCTTGGAAAATGTTTCAAGGATGAAGAAGAAAAATATGGGTGATCTTTTTTGGGGAGTGTCAAAAAAGAGAGGCAGCTTTCTTAAGTAAAATGAGGTCAAATTGATGTAAACTTTTCCAATCCCCCCCCCTTGTCTATGCTGTCGTGTTTTTAACTCTTTCCCTTCACACTCAGAAGGAGAGAGAGTCCTCTAGCTCACCACAGCTAATTTTTTTACCTATATCCTTGAACCCATCATTGCCATCCTTTCTCCTCCACGATCTTGTTCCACTAGTCATTCCTTCTTTCTTAGGACTCTTCTAATCCTCCCTCTCTATTGGCATCTCCTGACAAGCAGGTCTATAAACACATACAAAGCATTGTGTTAAATCATGGGATCACAGAATTTTAAAGTTGCAAGAGACCTCAATCCTTATGTAGCCCATACCATATGAAAAAATATCTCCATTAAGTGGTCATCTGGCCTCTGCTTGAAAACATCCAATGAACAGGAACTTTTCCTTTCATGAAGCTGTCCATTCTTCTTTGAGATAGCTCTCATTGTTGGAAGTTTATGCTTACTTTGAGCATATATTTTCCTGGCACTTCCACCCATCTGTCCTAGGTCTGACATCTGGAGCCAACCAGAACAAATCTAATCCCCCTTTCACGTGACAGCCCTTTAGATACTTGAAGACACCTGTCATGTCTCCTCAAGTCTTCTCTTCTCCCTGCTAAACACCCCCACTTCCTCTAATGTTTTGAAAGAGGTATACAGTTTAGATAAAACAGTCCCTGTTTTTATGTCTTCAAACATTTGTTAGTCATCTACTGTATACAGAATAGTTCTCAGTGACGTGATAAGTTTATCTTAAACATGCCTTCCTCTAATAGAACATAGTTTACTACATAGATAAGATACAAACACATATATTTATAGTACACATAATTATATTTGTTATGTATAGGTGAAATAAAGAATTGCAAAACAAAGTGCTCTGAGGGTGAGAATCAGTATCCAAATAATCAAGGAGATAGGGAAAATTTCATTGGAGAAACATTTGGCTTTGGCTTTGGCTTTAGATAATGAGTAAGAATTTGATAGACATAAATGAGGAGCTTGTATGTTCCAAACATGGAGAACAGTGTGTAGAGCAAGGCATAGAGGTAGCTGAGCAAGGGGTGTGCTCAGGAGCAGAAAATAGTCCAATTTATCTAGGCAGTAAAGCTGGAAATAAAGCTGAAAAGTTAGACCGGTGCCAGATTGTGAAGGATACCTTAATACCAGGCAAAGGAGTTTGAATTTTACTCAGTAGGCAATAGGGAATCACTGAAGATATTTGAGTACAGGCTTGACATTACTATATCTGTGCGTAAGGAAGCTTATTCTAGCAACAGTATGCTTGATGGATTGGAGCAAAGAATGAGTGGAGGCAGGAAAGCCAATTAGCAGCCAACTGTAATAGTCTGGGCAGGTGGTACTGAAAGCCTGTTCTAGGGCAGTAGGAATGGGCACAGAGAGGAAGGGAGATATTGCAGATGAGAAATAGAGAGCATTTGATCATTGATTGTATATGAAAAATGAGGAAGAGGGAAGAGATAAAAGTAACCTCAAGATTATAAACAGGGAAGGGTAGATAGTGGCCCTACTGGCATAAAGAAGTCAGAAGGAACACATTTAGTTGGGCTTGAGAGGCCAATGGAGGTCATAGGACCTGAGATCCTCTGAGTCTAGGGTTAGGGAGAAAAGTCAGGGCCAGAGATAGAGATTGGGGAGTGATGTGCATCAAAGAGCAGTAGAAACACTGTGTGTGTGAAAGAGATTGCCAAGGCAGCTAGGATAGGTGCTAGGCTTAGAGTCAGGAAGACCAGAGTTCAAATCCAACCTCAGGCACTTAGTAGTTTTGTGATATTGAGCAAGTTACTTAACCAGTCTGCCTCAGTTTCTTCATGTGTTAAAAGGGTATAATAATAGCCCCTACACCACAGGGTTATCATGAGAATCAATACACAATAATAAGATCTGGCCTCAGAATGCTTAGTAGTGCCTGGCACATAGTAGACATTTAATCAATGCTTGTTTCCTTTTTTTTTTTTTTTTTTTTTTTTTTTTATCTCCAAGAGAAAGAGTACAGAGAAAAAAGGTAGAGAGCCACAAACAGACCTTTGAGGAATGCACATTCAGAGATTAGATAGAGAATGAAAGGCCAGTAAAGGATCTGTTAGAGAAGTAAGAGGAAAAAATGGTGTCTCTGAAACTAAAGAATGAGAGCACGTATGATATGTGAGATGATCAACAAGACCAAAAGCCCAAAAGAAGACAAAGGAGAATAAGGAAATTAAAAAAATGGAAAATGAAACTTTTGTGTAATGAACCAATTTGGCCCTGGAGAGGGGGTGAGAAAATATATCTTTTCCCATTCTTTGCAGAGTTCAGGGATTATGGGTATAATATTCCAGGTACTGTCAGACATAGCTGGTTTTACTTATTTGGTTTTTTCCCTTTCTTTTTATTATTGATTATAAGATATGAATCACTAGGTAGGGAAGGAAGATGAGAGGGATATATTGGGAAATTAAGGCAATATAAAAGCAAAGGATATTTTAGCATATGCTCTAGAGAGAGCTATTCCCCACTTCTTGGCATTGGCAGGCTAGGAACCCAGAGCAAGGCTGCTACTTCTCCTCAAAGGATTCTCTGGGTACCTCTGAGCATATTTTTTCAGTGTTCAGAGCCCCCAACAATGTGCTTCTTCCCTCAATTATTAATTGATATGTCAGCTGAACAATTAACTTTTTAAAGGGAGTGTATAATAAGACAATATATAAATAAGGACAGTTGGCACACAATGTCTCTCCAAAATTCTGGGACACACTGTACCACTGTGTCTACAAAGTCTAAGGGGCTTGAAGTGTTCTTTGGAGAATCTCCTCAAGCTTGGAGAGAACATGTGGCAATGGGATAACTCAGCTTCTGAATGTTAGTTCTTTTCTTTCTTTCATGGAGGTAGTCCTGAAATTTCCTTGTGGCAGGGCATAGATTCTTCTTGTAGAAGTTTTGAGATGACCTTGTCTTGCAGTGTCTGGTTTGTCCTAAGCTCCCAATTCAGACCATGAGGTAGAACAGAGACACTGCTAAGACTAGGCTTCTGATGGGAAGTCCAAACTTTCAGTTTCCTTTGATACTCACAAAGACATCCTTCAGCCAGAATACTGGGGAGAAGTGACCAAGGCTAGAGCAAGGCTCTTAGCCCCACCTCCAAATGATTTCTTCTCAGAAGTTAGGCAGAAGACTTTACCCTAGGCTTCTTAGTTTGATTCCAAACTAGGTGACTGATTTTATACATTCTGAACTAAGTTTGTAAACCAATGTGAATGGATTTGTTGTCCCATCTAGTTGGAATGTTTTGATTAAATGATTCAAGTGAAATATGTCCAGATCTTATTCACATCTTTACTCCAATTAGGATAAGCATTTGGACTAAGTGGGATGGGCTATTTGATTTATTGACTCAATTGACCCTAACCTTACAAAATTAACAAATTTTTAAAATAAAAAGGCATCATCATTTGTGGAAAATTAGGGGGTCTCTGGTGAATATTATGGGAATAATTTCAGTAGATTGAGTAAGGATTAAGGAAATAAAGGCATTGAGGATAGACATGTTTTTCAAGATGTTTAATAGTAAAGGGTCACAAACTGGCATTTCTTTTAAGATTAATAAGACCTAAGTATGTTGACAAGCAAATTAGAATGGTGGTGAGGGAGAAATTGCAGATATATGAAAGAGAAGGAAGGGAGGATTACTGGAGGAAGGTTCTAATGAAGATGGGGGGAATGGAATGAAGAACACAGGTAAAAAGATTTTTTTTTAAATTTTATTTTATTTGCATAACATATGTGTGGGTAATTCTTCAACAATAACCCTTACATAGCTTTCCGTTACAAATTTTTCCCCCCAACTCCCCACCCCTCCCCTAGATGGCAGGATATCCACTACATGTTAATTATGTTAAAATATTAGCAAATCGAATATATGTATACATATTTCCAAACTTATCATTGTTGTGCAAGAAAAATCTTATCTACACAAACGATTTATCAGATAAAGGAAACACAATGTAAGCAAACATCAATCAAGGAGTATGAGAATGTTATGTTGTGGTCCACATTTCACATCCCTCTCTCTGGGTGTATATGGCTTTCTTCAGTGAACAATTGGAGGTGGTTTGAAACATTTCATTGGTTTTTTTTTTTTTTTTTTTGCTTTTTCCTGAGGCAATTGGGGTTAAGTGACTTGCCCAGGGTCACACAGCTGTTACGTGTCTGAGACCAGATTTAAACTCAGGTCCTCCTGACTTCAGGGCTGGTGCTCTATCCACTGTGCCACCTAGCTGCCCCCAAAACATTTCATTGTTGAAGAGAGCCATGTCCATCAGAATTAATCGTCATATAGTACTGTTGTTGCTGTGTATAATGATCTCCTGGTTCTGCTCATTTCACTCAGCATCAGTTCATGTAAGTCTCTCCAGGCCTCTCTGAAATCATCTTGCTGGTCATTTCTTACAGAACAATAATATTCCATAATATTCATATACCATAATTTATTCAGCCATTCTCCAATTGAAGGGCATCTATTCAATTTCCAGTTTCTAGCCACTACAAAAAGGGCTGCCACAAACATTCTTGCACATGTGGGGCCTTTTCCTTCCTTTATGATTTCTTTGGGATATAAGCCCAATAGAAATGCTGCTGGGTCAAAGGGTATGCACAGTTTGATAACTTTTTGAGCATAGCTCCAAATTGTTCTCCAGAATGGCCACAGGTAAAAAGATTAAATGCCTTAATGAAGAACAGGAATAGGTATCCTTGTGTGTTCTTCTGTGGCCAGTCAGAAGAAAAAAATATGTGATGAAACTGAGAAATACTAAGAAAGAAAGGAGAGATGCTGAGGGTTCACACCCAAATGGCCTTGATCTTCTTTATAAAGTAGAAGACTGGGTATAGTCTGTAAGTATGGAGGTTGAAAAATGAGAAAGATTTCCAAGGAAGAAAAGATTTGGATTACAAATCTTTGTATGGAGAATCAGATATAGAATTGATAACAGTAGAGTTAAAGAATTGTCAGGTCAATTGTAAGGTCCCAGATGATATTATGGAACATGCATTTGTAGAAGATGAAATCTTCTGATTTTTTTCCCAGCCCAGAAGTAGGGCTGAAGAGAGTGGTTGGTTGGGGTTACCTAAGGATTCAAGTTCTTAGGTTAAAGATAAAAGATTCTAAGTAGAAATAAAACATTTACCTAATAAACTTAAGGCATATTCCTCTAAAGATACCCATACCATGATTGGGAACAATGGACACAGATGGACATTTGCAACTAGACACAAGGAATGGCAACCTATGTGGCTGAGCTATATCTATATGGAGGGCACTTATGGAAGGAAAGCATGGGACATATGGTATAAGTCATATTCTGATGATGTAATCATCCTGTGGGTATATGCTCTCTGCCAATTTCTAGTCCTGAACAGGCTGAGGGCATGAAAAGAGAAAGTAGCCTGATGTCATCATTAAAAACATGTGGTTCACTAGAAGCATTAGAAATGAGATACCTCTCCGTATATTCATCCCTACTATATGTATTCTATATGTCTGTTCTCCACATGTTTTCTGTTATCTTCACACTTTTCACTGATGATATGAGCAACAATGGGAGAGTGTGCCTTATATTTATGGAGGAAAATGTTCTATTGTTATTTATTTTACTAAGCTATTTCATTAAAGACCCTTAATTTGGACCTAATTAAGACTGACTAGTAAAAGTACTACATCAGTAAAAGGCTTATGAGATACATTTTTTGTTTCAGTTACTTTTTGGGGAATTTTTTTAGGGGATTTAGACCTACAGATTATTTTAAATTCTGGGAAGCTTTTTCTGTGGGAGGAAGTTGCCCCCATGTGGAAGACTCCCTAAAATTAGAGCTGTATCAAAATGGTATTAGGAGACAGTGAATTCTCCATCACTGAAAGTCTTTGAAATGCATTAATAAGATGTGTCTTAAAAAAAAAAAAAAAAAAAAAAAAAAAAAAAAGGATGTGTCTAGTTGAGATAAGTAATAGTCCTGATAAGATAGCATCTTGAGTATTGTGGTTAGTTCTGGGCATCTCATTTTAGGAAATACAATTACAAGCTGGAATAACCATATAATTGACTGGTTGACCCACTTATCAGGTATAGTGTGGAGGGGGTTTCTATTCTGAGTTGAACCACATGATCTGGAAGAGTCTATGATTCTATCAACCCTAGACTCTTAGGTGAAAATTATCTTCATAAACTCATAATGAAATTACATGGCATGTATTGATTACTTTTAGTAGCAACAATTTTAATCTGAATAAAGAATTTAATATTATTGGGAACACTTGTATAGAATTTTTTAAAATAGTATTTTATTTTCCCCCAAATTAAAAATTAACAAATTTAAAATTTGGGTTCCAAATTGACTCCTTTCCTTCCCCTTCCATGAGATGGTAAGTAATCTGATAAAGACTATACATGTGCAACCATGTAAAATGTATTTCCATATTAGTCATTTTGTAGAAGAAAAGTGTTACCAAAAAAAAAGGAAACAAAGTAAAAAATAGTATGTTTCAGTTTGCATTCGGTTCTTTCTCTGGAGGCAGATAGTATTTTTCATCATGAATCCTTTGGGATTGTCTTGGCTCATTGTATTGCTGAAAATAGTTGTCGACTATTCACAGTTCTTCATGGTACAATATTGCTGTTACTGTGTATAATGTTCTGTTTTTTTTTAACTTCATCATGTATCAGTTCACATAAGGATTTTCAGCATTTTCTGAAATCACACTGCTCATCATTTCTTATAGCATAGTAATATTACATCGGAATCATATGATATAGAATTTTTTGAGATAGTAGAAAGATGGAGATCAGACCTGTCTTTTTAATAGGGAACTTTCAGTGAGGAAACACCCTCATTCAACATAGACCTGCAACTATTATGCAACTTAGTCTTTTTTTAATAGCTTTTTATTTTTCCAAATACATGCAAAGATAGTTTTCAACATTTACCTTTGCAAAACCTTGTGTTCCAAATTTTTTCCCTCCCCCGCTTTCCTACACAGCAAGCATTCCAGTATAGATTAAATATGTGCAATTCTTCTAAACATATTTCCATATTAATCATACTATGCAAGAAAAATCAGATCAAAAGGGGAAAAAACATGAGAGAAAAAAATAAGCAAAACAAACAAACAACAAAAAGTGAAAATACTAGGCTTTGATCCACATTCAGTCTCCATAGTTCTCTCTCTGGATGCAAATGGCAGTTTCCATCCCAAATCTATTGGAATTGAATTACCACATTGCTGAGAAGAGCCAAATCCATCACAGTTGATCATGACATAATCTTCTTGTTAGTGTGTACAGTATTCTCTTGGATCTGCTCACTTCCCTTAGTATCAGTTCTCATAAGTTTCTCCAGGCTTTTCTGAAATCATCCTGCTGATCATTTCTTATAGAACAATAGTATTCCATAACATTCATAAACCATAACTTATTCAGCCACTCTCCAACTGATGGGTATCCACTCAATTTCTAGTTCCTTGCCCCTACTAAAAGGGCTGCTACAAACATTTTTGCACATGTGGGTCCGTTTCCCTTTTGTCTGCAACTTAAAGAATATACTGGCAGTAATAAAAAATAAAGTGTCTTGCTCATGATCACATAGCAAGTATATATGGCAGGTCCTCCACCATCATTCTACCCTGTCTTTCTCTGTAACATAATGTATTAATAATTTAACTGGGGATCTAGTTGTTTCTTATTTGGAATAGATTGGCCTAGATATAACTCTGCTGGATAAGATTGTCTCAGGCTAAGGGACCTTAGATCCAGATCCCCATGCTGAGGCAGCAGTTCCAGATGGCCTGAGTCCAACTCTGGGCTCTTTGCCACCAGGAACTTGGGAATGCCACTTTCTCAATGGGAGTGAATTTCACTAATCATGGACAAATGATGCCTAAAACCAGTCATTCTGAAATGTCAGATGGGGAGCTCCAGGAAAGATTCCATGAAAAACAGAGGCAAACATTTACAAAACAAATTCTCAGGAAGAACCGAGAATAAAAAGAATTATCTCTCCTTGGCTGTTTGCCTCTGGCTCACTCTATGACCTTGGCCAAATACATTAACCTTTCTGTACTTCAGCTTCCTCTACTGTAAAAAATGATGTAGAATCCTTATGATTCTGTGTAGTGGTAAGTACATTGGAGTTGGAAGCAGAACACTTGGCTGGGAATCCAAACTGTCACTTACTGACTAGGTGACCTTGGAACCTGCTTCCTCTTTTTTTTTTTTAAATTTTCATTTATTCATTATCATATGAAAAATAATTTTTCTACCTTTCTTTTTTTGCAGTTAATAGCATTTTATTTTTTACAATTATATATTTTGCAATTAATTTGCAGAATAGTTGCAGGTCTGTATTGAATGAGGGTGTTTCCTCACTGAAAGTTCCCTATTAAAACATAGGTTTGATCTCCATGAATTTTGAATAGTTTTCAAAATTCATTTTTGTAAGATTTTGAGTTCCAAATTTGTCTCCTTCCCTCATTTCCCTTACCCCTCACCAAGGCAGCTAGCTATCTTATATAGATTATACATATACAATCATGTTAAACATATTTCCACATAATTCCTGTTGGAAAAGAAGAATCAGAACAAAAGGGAAAAACTACACGAAAAAGAAAACAAAAAAGTAAAAATACTATGTTTTGATCTACATACATTCAGATTCCATAGCTCTTGCTCTGGATGTGGATAGCATTTCCATAACAACTTCTTTTAGAATTGTCTTAGATCATTATATTGCTGAGTCATTGAGCAATGTTGCTATTACTATGTACAATGTTCTTCTGGTTTGGCTCACTTTATTTAACATCAGTTCATGTATCTGAGGCAATTGGGGTTAAGTGACTTGCCCAGGGTCACACGGCTAGGAAGTGTTGTGTCTGAGGCCAAATTTGAACTCAGGTCCTCCTGACTTCAGGGCTAGTGCTATCCACTGCACCACCTAGCTGCCCCAGCTCATGTATATCTTTCCAGGTTTTTCTTGAAATCCACCTGCTCATCATTTCTTATAGAACAATAGTATACCATTACATTCATATACCACAACTTATTCAGTCATTCCCCAGTTGATGGATATCCCCACAATTTCCAAGTGTATTTTGCTATTTTTCAGTGGTTTTTTTGAGGTTTGAATAAAATAAATATTGTAAATATTATTTGTATTGTAAATACATAGTTGATCTTGCTAGTTAATAAATAGATTTATAGTTAATTAGAGTTTATAAAATGGCATCCCAGACAGAGTCCAATCAGTTGCTAAATCCTGTTAGTAGCCAGTGGGTCTTTCTTAATGCTTATTGAATGAATCACTCTAACATCTTCACACCTTCAAACACTATTTTAATTCATATTACCTCTTAGGTGGACTATTGTAATAATCCCCTAACTGTTCTCCCTATTACCCTCTTCAATTTATCTTTCACACTACCCCCAGTCTTCCTGATGATAGCACCCCACTGTTCAAAAATCTTCAATGGTTCTCTATTGCTTACCAAATAAATTTCCAAAATTCCAGCTCAGCATTTTCATAATCTTGTTCCAACCTACTTTTCCAACCTCATCTCATACTACTTCCCCTTTTAATCTGTGCTCTGGCTGGACCCAATTATTCAGTATCATCTGAACTGAATTCTCCTGCCTCAGCTCGTAGGAACACTTTATCTCCACCTTTCCCCTCCAATACTATTCTACTCTATTCCACTTTCCATCCCAACATGGAATGGATTCTTCCTCATCTAGTCTACACGCTTTATACGTCTCATTCTATTTCTATATTCTAAGTTGTATGTTTCTATCTGTATACATGTCTTATCTCCCCACTAGCCTATTAGATGACTGAGAGCAGTGGTCTTGTTGGATTTATCTTTATTTTCTTTCTTTAGTGTAAGTGTATTTTTTATAGCAGATCCTTAATGTTTATTGAATAAATGAAAAAATGAATTAAATATGTCATCACACAAAATTAGTTCTTTTTCAGTTTCAGTGAGAGCCACGAAGGTTAATGTTTCCAAGATTCTGTTAACAAAAACTCTTCCTAGAAATGCGGATTTAAACTCAGGTAAGCAATTTGATTCGTGGCTTGGAGGGAGGGGACCTTCACTGCTTGCCCACTGTGAGACTATGGTCAGATAACTTTATTCTTCATCTGTAAAATAAATAATGAGCTCCTTGAGAGCAGGGACTGACTTGTCTCTTTTGTAGTCCCAGTGCTTAGCATAGTGCCTGGTACAAAGGAAGTGCTCAATACATGTTTATTGATTACTTGATTGAAATCGAAGTAATATTTACCTCATATACTTGCTCGGTAAAGTTGAATGCATTATATCAATATATTTCTAGGATTGGGTCTTAGAAACGAGGAGAAGTTTTTTATCTGGGTCTTAACAATACTTTCAAAGATGAAGGAGGAGCAAAGAAATCTAGGTACCGGGAGAGTCGGTGGAAGAGAGAAATGACTGAAACCCAGAAGTCTGGACCTCCGGGACAGAGCGCTTGGAGCCTGCTGAAGATGCTGGGCGAGAAAGAGAGAATGGGTGCTGAGGTGAGGAGAGAGTTTCTGGGGAAGCTCGGCGTGGAAATTTGGCCGACGCAGCAGCAGGCAGACCACTAGCTCATCGTTCCCTTTAAGGAGCCGGGCAAGCTGAGAGGCTGAGCGAACTAACGAGAGGGAGGGGATCCAGGGGGTGGGCCGGAGACCGGAGGGAGGGGCCGGGGAATGGACACGCCACGTGACTCCAATTCCAAGTTTCCCTGCAAGTTTGACAGAAGTTTGAATCTGGCTCGAGGGCTTTTTGCAGTCGGCGGGGCTGCGGCAGTCGTTGGGCTCTCGCTCGAGAGGCAGCAGCAGCGCCCCTTAGTTTCCCAACCGGGCAAGCCTGGATCCCGGCCCACCGACGCGTGGTCACAGTCCAAGATTGCCTGCAAGCTGCCCCGCGGGCCGCCAGCCCCCAGGTCAGCCCCAGCCCCAGCCCCAGCCCCAACCGCTTGTCCAGGAGGCAGCTGAGCAGCGCGACCTGTCACCGCTCCGGCAGCATGTCCACGACAGAGAGCTCCAGCCGGTCTGCGGACAAGGATCCCCGGCAGCAGGTACAGCTCGGCTCCGAGCGACTCTGCCCCTCTTTCTGTGTCCCTGCCTCAGTCTCTCTGTGCCCCCTTCCTCTGCCCCCTGCCTGGCTCTGTGCCCCTTGCCTCAGTCTCTCTGTGCCCCTTGGCTCTGTCCCCTGCCTCTGTCCCCTCTCTTGTGTCCCCTGCCTCTGCCCCCTGCCTGTCTCTGTGCCCCCTGCCTCAGTCTCTCTGTGCCCCTTGGCTCTGTCCCCTGCCTCTGCTCCCTCTCATGTGTCCCCTGCCTCAGTCTCTCTGTGCCCCTTGGCTCTGTCCCCTGCCCCTGCTCGCTCTCTTGTGCCCCCTGCCTCAGTCTCTCTGTGCCCTCTGCCTCTCTACCCTGACTCTGCCTTTCCTTGTGACAAGCCCTTTGCGTGTCTTTTTAGCTACCTTGGTCTCTCTCCGCGTGCAATCTGCTTTCCCTTTTTCTTTGCTGTCATTGCCCCTCTAGCTGTCTTGGCTTCTTTCCCCCAAGTCTCCTCCCTGCTCCCGGTGTTCTACACCCCCCCAAAAAAAAAAACCCGGCGCCCTTCGAAAGGCCCTGACGGCGCCCCACCTCCCCCGGGTCCTTGTCTCCTTAGGTGGACCGACTCCTCTCAGGACTGCGATGGAGACGGCTGGAGGAGCCTCTGGGCTTCATCAAAGTTCTCCAGTGGGTGAGTGAGTCCTCTGCGTATCTATTTCGGGAGCATGGACTGTGACGCTGTCCCGAAGTAATGCAGTCCATACTGGGGGTGAGCCATGATGGCCCGGGATTGGGGGTAGGGGCGGGGGGGGGCTGTCATTGGTGGGGGGATTGTGGAGGGCAGTGGGTGGTGACAGGTGTGGAGGGGGGCGGGAATGAGGGCAGGGAGAGAGTGGGCTAGGGGGCTGCTTCCTAAGGACCGGGTTGCAAGACTGCAAAGGAGTAAGGCAGGCGGAGTCCGGGAGTCGGCCCTTCTATGTGCAAGGATCCCCGACCCAACCCGCTCACATTTCACTCGGGCGAGAGGACCGGGGTGTAACCTTTCCAGAGCTCTGATCGGGCACATACCGAGCCTGAGCCCAGAGCCCGTGGAGGGGGGTGGGAAAGAGGGAGAGCCAAGGAGCAGCCAACTCTGGCCGGAGGGCGCTGAGGGCAAAGGCAAGAAGGGGTGCTAGGGTGGGGAATGATCTCAGGCTCCAGGACCCATGGATCTGGGTCAGAGTCACTAGAGTGGATCATCTTTGGGGTGTGATAGAAGAGAAAGATTCTGTCCAGTCCCTCTGGAAGGAAAGGAGTCAAATGAATGGAGAGGTGGAAAGAAGGAGTTTATTTGTCTGAAAAGAGCTCTATAAATTATAAAATGAAAAAAAAAAAAAACCCACACAGCGGGCAAAATGAACCCCGGTACTGAGGAGCTAATTTAGGAGGGGCAGCTGTTCGAGTGGAAAGAGCTCCAAATTGGGGGCGCTTTAGTCTGGAATCTGCTACTGGCTCACAGTGTGATTTGGAGCAAAGTCATGTATAAATCCAGCCTCAGTCTTACCAGCTATAAAAGGAGTGGGTATTGAATGGGATGATCCCTAAGGTGTCTTTCTGTCCCAACATACTGGGATTCTAAGTAAATTCAGTTTGGCTATTGAGTAAATCTGAGTAAGTCACTTCCTGGCTTTGAGGGGCTGTTTCTATGTCTGAAACAAGAGGTGGTGTTGGAAGGGATTTAGAGTAAATTCTTCCAGCCCCCTCCTCTTACTTATATTATGTCACAGATTCTGACTTCCGGGAAGCTCTTGTTCTCTTCCTTAGGCCTTCTGGTATTTCATTCAATTCTTTCAAATCATAAGGACTTTGGGGACCACTTAATGATTTGTAACAGAAGGAATTTGTTAGATAATCCAAACACCCACTGATATAAATTAAAAATTAATTAAAATTTAAAATCTAGGGTTCCAGTATAAATAAGCACCCAACATCAACTCAGACAGGGAGTAAGCTAACTGGGGGAGAAAAAAAGTAGGTCAGGGGGTTTAAAGTTCTCAGAGCTCATAGGAAGTAAATGCTCCAGTAGAGACAACATGAAGCCAGTGATGGAATTCAGAGGGCAGGCAGTATGGGTCAAGAGGGGTAATCCTCAGATATCTAAGATCCTGAAGGGAACCACGAATTACACCTCTCACTTTCCTCCATAACAAGCTCCCTGATCTTCCCAGAGTTCCCACATCTGAATCAAGACATTTTTCCTGTTTTTGCTGTTTAAAGAGTAATTTAACTTATGAATTCAGGGACCAGGCAGACCCAGTTAAACCTCTTGGACTTGGTTTTGTCACTCTGATACAATCCACAGGCTCATCTATCTATACTTTCACTGAAGAAGTTCATATGAGAATGATATTAATGCTTTCTTTAAGGGACTGAGTAAGGAGAGCCATTTTGAATGATCCAGAGCTTTAATACAACCTAAAATCTAAGTGCAGAGTATTATCACTAAATCATAGAAACAAAACTGAGAGATATTTGAGATGAATTGTCAAAGAAGGGAGAGAAATACTGAGATTATTAGATCATAGAATTATCTCCCTTAGGGAGATTCTGAAAAATTAGGAGGAGGTGCTGCCTTTCCCCCCAATCCTAAACATACACAAGTGTTAGAGACATAGAATGAAATCTTGCATAGGGCTACACTGGAGTAAAAGATTAAGCCTTATCCCCCCAAAGGCAGAGCAGATGCCCTAAGAGTTAAGAACTGACTTTTATGATTCTTGACCTCTGAGATAGGGGTTATACAAAACACAAGTCCTCTCCCTTCCCATTCAGGCAAATCTGGAATCCTAATGTTTCAGCTCTGAATTCAGCCTCCTTTCCCAGGATGGCTTTCATAATTTGACATGTTGGCATTTTTTACTGCTGGCTGCTAGAGTTCAGAGGGGCTTGAGCATCACCAGCGCTAAGCTTTTTCTTTGTTGATGAGTTACCACAAAAACATGCAGAAATCAACCATACTGGTGTGGAGTGAAAGAAATTTTAGTGTGAAGGAAGACCACAGATTGTCATTTCAGTTTTGTAACCATTTCCTTTTTGAAAGAATCAAATGCTTATTTTTGGTGGGGGTGGGGAGAGAAAAAAGAAAACAAACAGTAGTTATTGGAATGGTGATTGAAAACTTTTTTCCTCCACAAAAAAAAAACAAGGTTCTGTTGGCCAAGAGAAAGCCTGAAATGTAAGGCGTGAATGTCTCTAGACCAGGGCTCCTAGCTTAAAGGTGTAGGGTAAGAGATGATCAAAAGTTGAGAAAGGGAAACTTTTTTTTTCCTTTTCTTAGGAGGGTTTCCTCAAAGAATTGCTCCCTACTCTTTGAAACTCTCAGAGCTAACATCTCTTGCCCTTCCCCCAGCTGACTAGACATGAGCTGGTAGGCACTGCCCAGGATCATCTTGATGTGGGTTGAATCTCTGCTGCTCTGGGAAAGAACAGAGGCTTCAAATGGTCTGCCAATGTTGGTTTCCTCACAAAGTGAAATGATTCCAATAGATTTGGGGTGTTATTTCTCCATACTCACTCAGTGTTATAACAAATGTAATGATGTTCTATCATTCATACATGAGCCACACATGATAACCCAGTTGATGAGCTGCATCTTTGTTGTCTTGTCCAACTCTTTGTGGACCCCATGTGGGGTTTTCTTGGCAAAGGTACTGTCATGGTTTATCATTTCCTTTTCAAGCTCATTTTACAGATGAGGAAACTGAGGCAGACAGGGTGAAGTGCTCAAGATCACAGCTAGTAAATGTCTGAGGTTGGATTTAAACTCTTCTGAAAGGTCTGACTTTGGCCTAGAGAAAATCCACCAGGCATCTAGCCACAGATCATAATCTACAGCAGGCCAGTAGCTCACCGTGGGGAGGAGGGGCTGCTCTGTTTTCACAATCAATATAGGTTATTTTAAAGACATCAAGGTGTTTAAGTGGGTTCCTAGCAGCAGGAAGCCCTGAGTTCAAATAGAGCCTCTGCCACTGAAAAGCTGTGTGATCTTGATCAAATCACTTAACTACTCTTTGCCTCAATTTCCTCTACAATAAAATGAGGATAATAATAATAATAGCCCAGAGCTGTTGTGAGGATAAAATGAGATAATATTTGTAAAGCACTTGGAAAATCTTAAAACATGACATAATTGCTAGCTAATATAATTAAATAATTAAATCAATTAAAAGTATATAGACCACAAAATGACCTAGGGCAGTTTCTGTATGTGGACCTCCTGTAGACCTTCAGATCTACCCAGACTTGGAGGGGAATGTATTGGACTTCTCTGCCTGGAAGTCCCATATATGTCTCAAACTCTTTCAAAGTTTCAAACACTTTCAGAGTCGAACTCATTCTCTTTTTCCCAAATCCACACCTCTTCCTAATTTCCCAATTTCTGCTGAAGAAAAAAAAATCATCTTTCCAGTTACCCAGTTTTGAAACCTAGTAGTAATCATCCTCCACTCTACACTCTCTCTCACCCCCACAGCCAATCAGCTGCCAAGTCTGGTTAATCCCATCTCCTCAGCTTCTCTCTCATCTTCCCCCTTTTTCTATTTATATCACAACTGCTCTAGGTCAGGCCCACATTGCCTCTTCCCTGGACTATTGCAGTAGTTTCCTAATTGATCTTCTCCAATCCATGCTCCCCAGGTGCCAGATGGATATTCCTAAAGTACAACTCTGACCATACCATCTCTCTTCTCAAGAAGGCTCCTTGGCTTCCTATTCCTTTTGAAAGAAAATACAGACAGCCCTTTGGGTACTCAACAGCCTTGCCAGTCTGGCTTTAGCTGATCTTTCCAGGCCAGTTACATATTATCTCCCCTCATTTATCCTACATTCCAGCCAAAATGGCCTACTTTCAATTCCCTAGATAGGATATTCCAATTCCTTTCCCCACACCATTTCACAGGCGGTGAATGTTCTCTCATGCCTAAAATGTTCTCTCATCTCTCCTCCACTTGAAATCCCTAGTTCTCTTCCAGGCTCAGCATCAGTTTCAATTCTTTTCCAGAAACTTTTCCTAACCCCTCTAGTCATTAATGTGCCCCTCCTCCCTTTCCACCGATCAGTTAGTGTTTGTTGTACATACATATATATTTTGTACTTATTTCTATATGAACATCCAACAGAATGTCTGCTCCTTGTGAGCAGGGACCATCTCCCTTTTGAATTTAGATACAAAGCTCCTAGCCCAATGCCTGGCATATAACACCTAACAGATGCCTATTGATTGATTTATGTTGGAAAAGGTCATCTCCCCACCATATTTCACTCAAATGTCTCCTACAATGAGCCTCCTTTCCTCCCCATCCTGTCCATGTCACCTAGCACCTAGACATCATTATCACAAATAGCATTCTTACTGCTTCATCTTGAACAAATCAACAAAATCAAAATGTCAGGATAAAAAAGGGATTGGAACTGTTGTGAAGGGGGAGTTTAAGAAGAGCTTACTTAACTTCCTGGTGTCTCAGATTAAGAGCAAATGATTCAGTTCCCCACTTCAGTGCAATAGAAATATATTAGAGCATGAATGGGACCTTTCATCCTCAAGCCTGAAGACCAATCTCATCTCTTTTCAAATGGAATGAGAAGGGAGGAATAGTAGGGAAGAAAGGAAATAAGCATTTATTAAACGCTTACTGTGTCCCAACAGGGTGCTAAGCACATGAGCAATAATCTCTCATTTGATCCTCATGTCAACCATGTATGATATTGTGATTCCCATTTTACTAGCTGGATGCAAATTAAGTGATCACATAGCTAAGTCTCTTAGGCTGATCTGCACTCAAATCTTCCTGACTCCAGGCCCAGTTCTATATCCACCCAACACTAGTTCTCCTGCTCCAATTACCATATTTTTTCTCTGCAACAGATTTACAGGAAGAAGCTGAAGATTTGTTTGCATGTGTGTTATCACAAGTACCCTAGATCCATGACTCCAGTTTGGAGGTTCCCCTAGAATAGGAAGGCAGCACAAACCATAAAGCTAGGAGATGCTACCTCCTCTTGGGGCTCCCTGACTGGAATCCCTGATTAGTGAGTAGCTCTCCTCCTTTTGGGGTTGTTGCTTAATGTCTCATTCTCTGGTCACAGGTGGTTTCCTTTCTGTTCTCCAGTGCCATAGAGTCCAACCTTGGGGGATGTTGAGAAAAAGAAGGACTTGACACTAGATTCTCCCCAAGGTCCACAGTCTTCTCTGATAAGTAACCACAGTGGAGCATGTGGCTGGGAAATAGGATACTTAGGTTTACTTTTTAAAAATATTGGTTAATAGCAAGGTTAATAGCATGAGATTCAAATGAGGATTACAGCTGGGTAGAATAGTGGATAGAGCACACTGGATCTGAAGTCAGGAAGTCATAAGTTCAAATGTAGCCTCAGACACAACTGGGTGACCTTGGGCAATTTATTTAATCTTTGTTTGTCTCAGTTTCTCATCTGTAAAGTGGGGATAATAATAGCACCTACCTCTCAGGGTTGTTTTTGAGGCTCAAATGAGATATTTGTAAACCACTTAGCACACTGCCTGAAACATAGTAAACACTATGTAAATATTATCCATTATTGATATTATTTTAAAATGATATTTTATTTTTTCCCAATTACATGCAAAGATAACTTTTAACATTCACTTTACAAATCCTTCTTGAGATAGTAAGCAATTTTATGGAGGTTATACATGTGTAATCATAGTAACACTATTACTCATTTTCAGAAAATCAGAATAGAATATATTTTAGCACATTTACTCTGTGTATACTTTTATCTGATTCAGAAGACATTTTGGAATGTGTAGGACCTCAGCACTATCATTACAAATATCAATTATTATCTACCACCATGAATATCCTGAGAACTGATTAAGAGAAAATTTAAGTTAGTAGATTGCAGGAGATAAGAATATTTAGTGCAACAACTTGGCTATATTAACTTTCTATTACTGTGTATTATAGAACATAAATCCTTATAGGACATAGATGTGTCCAGTTTCAAAAATCAGGAGTTAAGATAAGAAAAATACAAAGAAGTGTCAGAAAGTTATACAGATGGAGAAAGGGCTAGATCTTTCCAGGAAAGGCTAACAATCAGAGTTGTTGAACTTCAGAAGGAGGAAGCTTATGGGGTAACACAGAAATGATAGAGACTCAGAGTTAGAAGGGTCTTGAGAGATCGTTCAGTCCAAGCTCCTCACTTTTTAGATGAGGTCACTAGAGTCTAGAGAAGGTCCAGTGCCTTCTGGGACACTACAACATGGTCACTAATATAGGAAGAATCGCTACACAGGAGGCTTCTTAGCTATTTGGAACCCTTTAGCCATTTGGTAAATAACGTGTTCTCTGAACAATGTTTTTTTTACACATACAAAATGAAATACATTGATTTACAAAGAAAGCCAATTATATTGAAATAAAGATGTATTTTTTTTCCATCTGAGTTCATAGGGTCCTTGAAACCTATTCATGGATGCTTTCTATGGTCTGTGAATCCCTGGTTAAGAAGTCCTCCTATGGAGAATGATGAACACTTAGTCTCATCAGGAGGGAATGAGGTCAAGTTTATACTTTTACCGTATATGAGGCATTTGGGGGGTTCAGATATGTGATCTTCTCAGTATAGTTTGGGAACTGGGCAATTTGTCACGTGGCATCTTAGATAGTTACCTAAGGCATTGAGAGGTCAAATGACTTGTGTAATGTCACAAAGTGAGCATGAGTCAGAGGCAGGGTATAAACCCAGGTATCTCTAACTTTTCTGCTTCTACATCAGACTGCCTCTCAAATAAAATGGAAGGATTTTTAGGCAGTAAAAATTGGTAACTATTAGAGGGGGTAATAAAAGGAGGTTGTTTGCTCTCTTAAAGAAAATGTGTAAAAAAAAAAATGAGATGCATCCCTGTCTCTCTGTGGTCCTAAGTGGCTTAGCAAGACTGATACTTTAAGGATTCAATCCCTTCAAACTTGGCCAGGTTTTAGATGTAATTGGGTGTAATAGGACAAAACACCACCAGAGGGCAGCGTGGAGTCCTTATCTGATGTAAGCCAAGAGAGAAGCCTTTAGAATGGTCAGTGTACAATTCTGCAATGTCAGAACTGCAAGGGACCTTAAAGCTCATTTAGGCAGGTCCAAACAGATGAGGAGATTTCCCAAATCCAAGAGGCAGATTCTGTAATAGAACTTGGGGTTTTTGACTCCTGATCCAGGTTTTTCCTTTATTAGGTCATCACTCTCCAGCCTGCATTCTACAAAACCAAGAAAAGATGGGAATAGGAAAGTCAGGTGGTGTTTGGAGAGAGATTCAGTTTTAATGATATTTTTATTTCTAAATTGTTAACTATGAATATGTGCAAATATAAAAATATTATATGCAATGGTTTTTTGCTTCAAAAATAGGTTGTTTATTTTATTCCAAAATTTCCCAGATAGGTCTATATGAGCCATTGCCTAGACTTTATAGGTTCCATTGCTATATTTCAAATACTGGAGAACTCTAAACAAATGAGTTTAGGAACTTTATAACCCCATCATTAAGCCTGTGTTTTGGGTACCTTAAGGAAGGATTTTAGGCAACTAAGGGGTATAATGGATAGAGTGCAGGGGCCTTGGAGTCAGGAAGATTCATCTTCATGAATTCAAATCTGGCTTTAGATACATAGCTGTGTGACCCTGGGCAAGTCACTTAACTCTGCCTCCGTTTTCTCATGTGTAAAATGAAATGGAGAAGGAAATGGCAAACCACTCCAATATCTTTGCCAAGAAAACCCCAGATGAGGTGAGGAAGAGTAAGACAGGATTGAAAAACAAAACCGACATTGGCCAAGGATTTAAATGATTTTTTGAGCCCACCAGGTAGTTACAATTTAAAACACCTGGGTACAGAAGAACCAGTAGAAGAAGGTACAGATCATGAATATCAAATACTAAAAAGATATGTAGGCTGATAAAAATAAATTCTTATATACAAGCCAAGTGTAGGCTTAAGAGGAAAATTGATAAGAACTAATTAGTACCAACTGCTGGCCTCCTTCTCTAACTAGACTCTAGATACTCAAGTACCCTTCTCCCTAGCTGGAAGTCTGAAAGTATCAGAAGGATGAAGCCCCTTGGGAACTTGCATCCCACTGCACCTCTCTTCTACAACAGTCCAAAAAAGGGGAGGAAAAGAGTTGGGGAAACTAAGTAAACTAAAGGGAAAAAAATAATTCAAGTTATTCTGTTGTTTCACTGGGCTTTTACTGTAGGAAATGATAGCAGGCTAACAGAGGAGATGGGGGAGTTCTGAAATGTAATGGGGGAAAGCAGAGGTTGAGAAACCAAGAGGAAGGTGTTTCCCTATGCTTTGAGCCAAGTTACTTCGCCACAACAAGGCCAAAGCTTTCCCTAGAAGGACATCTGTCAGAGTAGGAAAGGAAGCTGTAAATATATGGAACAGGGGGTCACACTTTTAGTGTTTGATTCTACTTAAATCCTGTCTCACTGGCAATTAATTCCTTTCTCCACTCCCTTCTGCTTGCTTCTCCCCTCACTCTGCCATGTTTCCTTTGTCCAACAGCATCATACCAGATAAATGTGTTCCAAGAAATAAATAGGAAATGTTCTTTTTTTTTTAAGTTGCTACAACAGAAAAGTCATCTCTTGCTGAGAGTCACCTCTTACTTAATTTGGAAATACAATTCTAAAACTTTCTACCCAAAGTTAGAGGATTATGGGTACTACTGTGACTTGGAGAAGTTCTGTAGCTGAACCAACATCTTGAGGAAGATGTTAGTGATTCTCCCAAAGAATGGAGAATGCCTTTGGATTGTCCTGAGTCTTCCTGTTTGGAAAAGAGAGAATTTTCCTTGAAACCACCCCCTCCCAAACCCAACTCCATTCTAATCTTATTTATATGGCAGATTTGTTTATTTGTAAAATTTGTCAAGTACCCACCATCAGTACAGCATCTTGAGAATTTACATTCTAAGAGATGACTTCCCCTTCTCTCCTCCACATCCACACTCATCCACATGGCCTGGTATTTGACCTCAAACTCTCTGACACTCTGGGGAGTCCTAGAGCTGGAAGAACCAGAAGGGACCTAGTTCATTTCCCTCATTTTATAGATAAGGAAACAGGCCTCTGCAAGTAAAGTGACTTGTCCAAATTCAAACAAAGAATAGGTAGCAGAAAGGATTGGAAGTTGGTTCCTCTGACTCTAAGTGCAGAACTCTTTCCACTGAGTGTTCCATCTGGAAAGCTGGAAGGGTTTGGGATCAGGAAGGTGCAGTTCTACTGTCTCTTCAATAGGCCTTTCTTTCCCCACTTTGTCCCTTTTCCAGCTCTTTGCTATTTTCGCCTTCGGGTGCTGCGGATCCTACAGCGGGGAGACAGGGGCAACAGTGCGATGCAACAACGAAGCCAAGGAAGTGAGCTCCATCCTTGTTTTGTTCGGCTATCCCTTCAGGTAAGCAGGTGTCCATTGTCCCACTCTCTCAGGTGACATCAGCCACTTTGTGGTGGACAGATGTGGAAAGAGGTAAGTAACATAAGATTAAAAGGACCTTGGTGATCATTTTAGGCAAGGATTATTTTTGTGTGTGTCCTGACCTCCTTTTGGCAGTCTGGGGGAGCCTGTGGAAGTCTTCTCAGAACCATGTCTTTAAATGCATAAAATACAAGACATAGGATTACGAAGGAAACAAATTCTGTTGAAACACAGTAAACAACAATATTGTAAAAGCCAAATCCACAGACTATTTGAAATCAATCCCAGAATGAATTTGGCTTTGGATTGTAATGGGTTATAAACCTCTTGCCAGCTTGAAAGGGATTTCTAACCATTTACAGCTTCATGGTTTTCTTTCTTGAGAGATAGAGGCACTACATCTGTGATGGGTGAATACTTAGAATAGAAAGGACGAGTACTTTGGTACTGACCCCATCTCCTTCCTAAAGGCTATGAAATGTTTGCAAGGGGAAAAAAAAGATGAATAGATTGATGAATATGGGTGCCTTCCACCCATTTCCCTAGCATTTTCTCTTGGATCATTTTGATAAGGCTCTTAGGTAATGAAATGGATAGAGAGGATTTGGAATCAGGAAAACCTGAGTTCAAATCTTGCCTCAGACACTTACCAGTGGTGGGACCCAGTGGCAAATCACATAACCTCTCTATCTGCCTCAATTGAGGCAGATAGATATACTCATCTATAAAGTAAAGGAGCTGACCTCTAACATATAGGATCCTGTGAATATGGGCCTATCAATAGATTGGGCTTCTATCCTCTAAGAACCAGTTTAGGTCATCGCCAAAGGATTGACCATCTGATGATATATACTTGACTATAGCAACTCACAAAAATCTGTGACTTAGTCACAGAGGAATTGCAGTCTGCACTGGAAAAGGATGTGTTCACATTGATGCAATCAAATATCCCCCAAAGTCTTGAAGTATATGAACATAATACATATGCTGTGATTGGTGTACACATGGTTTTCATTATGTTTGTAAAGCACTTTGCAAACCTTAAAATGCCAGCTATTATTATTCAGAGATTTAGAACTAGAAAAACTTTACAATCTAGTGGATGAGAGCTTGCCTCACGACTAGAAAGAGTTGGGTTCAAGCCCCATGTTTGACCCCTCCTGAGGGTAGGACCTGGCCAGGTCACTATTCTCTTAGGAAATTTTCCTAAGGCTCTCAAGTGATAGAGAAGGGATTGGCTTGCATTGGCAGTTTTCTTCATTCAGGAATTAATTCTTCATAATAGATCCAGTTTCTATCACTAGGTATATATTTATACAAATATACACATTCATACAGCTATATACACACGATAGGAAGAAAAAGAAAGAAAGAAAAGAAGGAAGGAAGGAAGGAAGGAAGGAAGAAAAAGAAAGAAAGAAAGAAAGAGAAAGGAAGGAAAGGAAGAAAAAGAAGAAGGAAAAAAAGAAAGAAGGAAGGAAAAAAAGGTAGGTAGATAGATCAATAGATAGGCAGATAGGCAAAAAGATAGACATATAGGTAGACAGACAAAAACATAGATAGCCAGATAGAGAGCAGATCCCTAGATAGGTGAGCAGATAGGTAGACAGATGGGCAGATAAATGGATTGATAGAGGGATGGAAAGATGAAAAGATGGGTGATATACTTAAAACAGAGCTTTAGGTAATAAAGACAGTGGAGTGGAAACAGTGCTGAGGGTGTACAGTGATAGTCTCTCTGTTTGAATCCCAGCCCTCTTACTTAGCACCTAGGTCCCTTTATTCTTGTGAACTCTTGTTTCCTCATGTCTAAAATGAGAAGGATTAGATGATTTCCAATTCTTAGTGTATGATCCTAAGAATCAGCATCAAGTGTTGATTGGGCATAAATGCCATTTGGAATCAAGTAGGGGGAGGGAAAGAGGCAACTAAGAGGATAATAAGATTACAGTTGTAGGAAAGGACTATAAAGGCCATTTAGCTCAGTATTTTTCATTTTACAGATGACCCCAGATAACCTGGGAAGGTTAAATAACTTCCTCAAAATTGCACAGGTAGTTAGCATCAGAGACTGAATAAAGGCCCTTGGGATCAAGTCTAGAGAGAAGCAGCAAGACATAGGGGGTAGAGGGCCAGTCTTGGAGGCAGGAAGACCTGAGTTCAAATCCAGCCTCTGATCCAACCTGGCTATGTGACCATGATTGAGCAAGTCACTTAACCTAGTGGTACTGAGGCCATAAACTACAATTGCTGATCTAAATCAGTTTGAGTGAGTTTCAACATTTCCTCATCAATGAAGTCATCATGAACCACTAATAAAAAAAAAATTAATGGACGAATGGATGTAAGAATGTACATGTGTATGAACAAGCAAATGAATATACAAATAAAAGAAGGAATAACATAGGGGAAATTGCTTAAATTTCTCCAAATCTCCACCTTATTTTGCCCTTGGAATAAAGAATTTTGTAGGTAACTAGATCACTACAATGCAGCATGTTGCTTCTTGGGAGGGAGAGAAGCATTGGACTCTGTATCAGGGAGATAAGGGGGAGATGTGGAGAAAGAAAATAGAAAGGCTCCATAAGACAGGCCTCAAACCCTTCCAGAATTCCCCCATATTTGATCTTCCCAAAGGGAACTTCCTTTGGACCTGACTAGGCATTTTAGACAATTCCTTTTCAGTCTACTCCAGGCTGTACTAATTCTATTTCTAAATTGGCCACGGGTTGCTACTCTGAGTCTCAGTTTTTCTAACGACACAATGGGGAGAATCAAACTGATTGGCTTTTTAACTGGGCTGCCAGAAATCGCTATTGACAGTAGGAAATGCTTTTGCCAACCTAAAGAATCTTAGCAGCAGCTAATGACATGAGCATTCTAACCTTTGGCTGTTGTGGTGAGGGCCAGGGAGCAGCGTAGAGCAGGGTCATGGGCATAGGGAGGTTTTAGAGGGCGGACATTGGGGATGAGAAGGTTCTGGTTGAGGTTCTGCCCTTCCCCCTACCCCCAGAGAAGAGAATTTGTTGTGTTTCTGCCCTGACCACAAGGTTTTCAGAGAATCAGCTCCCACTCAAGTGCCCATGCTTTTGGTTCTCCAAGTCTCAGGCACCAGGCTGGCATCTGTGCCCGGCCTCTCTAGGTGACTCCCTTGGGCTCAGGGCTTTCTTTCTTCCACTGAGTAGGTTGACCCGGGTCCAGTATGAGATGCCCCTATGTGATGAAGAGTCCACCTCCAAGACCATGAGCCTCATGGGAGACTTTTCAGCCCCTGCCGAGTTCTTTGTGACCCTGGGGATCTTCTCCTTCTTCTATGCCATGGCTGCTCTGATTCTTTACCTCCGGTTCCACAACCTGTACACTAAGAACAAGCGTTTTCCCTTGGTGGTAAGTGAATGGAGTTGGGGGACAGGGGAGAAAGGCCAAGGAAATGGCCAGAGTGATGGAGAGAAGTGACATGCTGGGGCTCCCTGCAGCCTGTGACATTGAGTCGGGTCATTTGGCACCATATTAGCCACCTTACAAATAGGGATGGATTCCTCTGTCTATCCGTTAGCCATTTCTTCCTCTTTTTTTCTCCCCTACACTGGCTGGAACCATCCTAGAGAGGGGCGTCTCTGGGCTGTTGTGCTCCCTGTCCCCCTCAGCTGTGGTAGAGCACTCCCAAGCTGCTGGGAGCAAAGGAGAGCCCTGGAGGGGGGGTGGAGTAACCTAGGCAACCTTAGGGTTGCATGTAGCTCCCCATAGTGAGATGCAGGACAGGGCCCCCCTGGCAGAATGGGCTGTCAAGCCTTGAGATTCTAGGGAATAGCCAGGGACTGGGGTCCCCAGGGAAGAAGCTCCCTTTGGTGCAGACGGACGGTGCGTCCAGGAAGAATCAGGCTTACGGGACTTTAGGTTTTAATCCTGGAGTCAGGAGCGACAGGCTGTCTGCTTTTGCACCACTCCCCCTTATCCTCCCCACGATCGAGCTGAGTCATGGAGGAGGTGGGAGAGGAGTGTCAGTGGAATTCCCTCTGAGCAGTCTTCTCTGTCCCTCCACCCCCTTTAGGACTTCTGTGTGACGGTCTCTTTCACCTTCTTCTGGTTGGTGGCAGCGGCAGCATGGGGCAAGGGCCTGACGGATGTGAAGGGAGCCACGCGGCCTTCTAGTCTGATTGCCGCCATGTCCGTGTGCCATGAGGAGGAGGTTGTCTGCAGTGCTGGGGCCACCCCTTCCATGGGGCTTGCCAACATCTCGGTGGTAAGAGTCTCCGTCACCGAGGGGACCCCAGGCTCATTCTGATGGATGAATGCACCTGTCCTGGGGACATGGAAAGCTCCCTCCAAAGACTGGCTCCTGCTTCGACCCCTGGCCCACCTCTTCTCCCCGCTCCTTTCCCTAGTATTTCGGAAAGTTAAAATAACTAATCTGCTGCTAGCTGGAGTCACCATGGGCTTCCTGGGAAGCATTGCCTTTCCTGGCACCAGGCACAGAACCCCGTGGAGAAGGGACATGTTGAAGGGACAGGGGATGGGGATGGGCTCTAGCTTTAACCTCATTTCCTCCCATCTCTCTGCCTCCAAACAGAGTCTCTGCTTGCCACCTCCCACTCCTCTGGGTTTATAGGTGTGTATATATATGTATGAATCAGAAGGAGAATCTAATCAAGCAGAGCTGGGAACAGGGGAAGGAGCCAGGAGAACGGCTGGAAGGGCCAGATTCCTCAGGACAGGAGGTGAAGGGGATGGCTATGTGGAGTCTGGCAGGTGCTGTTTTGCCACCTGGGAAATAGCCCTCCTATCCCCCAGCCTGGATCAGGGCCTGCCTGAAGGGTGCGGGAACCCTTTAAGCCTGCGTCTGGCCTGGGGCCTGAGCTGGGCCTGGGCCCTGGCGGAGGAGCTGGGAGAAAGTCACTGAGGGGAGGGAACTACCCTGAATGCACAGGCCACCAATTCTACATCTGAATAGAAATAGTGACAGACATTGGCCATGCAAAGCTCCTTCAAGTCCAGCACAAAGGCTTCTCTGAGGCCCGGCCAATTAACCCCCTCTTCATTATTCTCTATCACCCAGGGAGCCCGATCTTCCCGAGAGCGAGCTACTCACTGGACATATGTTGGCTATAGATCTGGATACACACTGTTGTATCTGTATGAAGTCTTTCAGACCGCTAGGGTACCATTTAGCATGATGGCGACAGCTCCCCTGCCCTTGGATTCCTCGCCTCAGCCACAATCTCTTGCTTTCTGCCTCTGTCTTTCCACCCCTTTGTGTGCTTCTGTCCTGCGTTCCTGGGCACTGCCACATGCAGGGCCACATGCACCTGGGCCCCCCACGGGCTTCCTGCTTTGGAGTCTTTCTCACTGCCCCCACTGTAGCCTCTGCCCATCCTGGATGGGTGTCCTCCACCAGGCATTTGAGCCGCTACCCCAGTGCGGACACACACGCCCCTGCCCACCGCACCGGGACACACACACTGGGTTTGGGATGAGCTGGGAGCTGTTTGTCCCTCTGCTTACTCACCCTTCCTGCTGTCATTACAGCTCTTTGGCTTCATCAACTTCTTCCTGTGGGCCGGGAATTGTTGGTTTGTATTCAAGGAGACCCCGTGGCATGGCCAAGGCCAGGCCCAGGACCAGGATGCCAGCCAGGAGAGTGCAGCTGAGCAGGGCGCTGTGGAGAAGCAGTAATTAGCCTCTGCCCTCTCCCGTCCACCTCCCGACGGACGGCACCTCCTCCCCCGGCTTCTTCGGCTTTCTTCCAGGACTTCCCTACTCTTATACCTCTCCCCTCCTTGCTGATTCTTCTGGGCTAGGTGCTTGGGGACAAAGGATGGGCTGGCACCCCAACTCTCTCCTGGGGGCAGTTGTCCCTCTGAGGTCCCCTTCTCTTCCCCTCTGTTTACAGGCAGGCTCCTAGGCTAGCCAGGAACTCAGTTCTGTGTTTTCTGCCTGGCCCGGTGGTCCTCCTCATCTCCTAGCTGAATCTGAGGACCGGGGTACTGCTGAATAGGGGCAGATGGGAGGATGGGGAGGGGTACCCAGCAGCACTTAGGCCTGCTCCCTTTAGTATCTTCTGGGGATGGCCCAGCCCAGCTCCAATAATGAAGGATTGGGGAGAGGAGAAAGGTACAGGAGAGGTGCTGGAAGGCAGATTCTCTCTCAGATGGAAGGGCCCGGCAGTAGTCTGTCTGACTTTTATCAGCTGTGATGGGCCAGATTCTCTGTATCTCCTATATCAAACAAGGTTGCCCTGTTACTTCCATCC
>JAJPUD010002209.1:327100-342667 GCA_023553655.1 Myrmecobius fasciatus | reverse complement strand
TTGAGTACTTGAAGCATTTTCCTGGCCATTAGGTGGGTTATGCTTGACGATCTGCCTTCATGTCTGCAGGCAAAAATATTTTGTGTACTTTGAAAAAAATGATTCAGAGGCAGTTGACTATACAGTTCTTAACTTAAATCTTTTTTTTTTTTTTTCTTTTTGCTGAGGCAATAGGGGTTAAGTTACTTGCCCAGGGTCACACAGTTAGGGAATGTTAAGTGTCTGAGACCAGATTTGAACTCAGGTCCTTCTGACTTCAGGGCTGGTACTCTATCCACTGCGCCACCTAGCTGCCCCTCTTGACTTAAATCTTAAATCATTTAAATCAATAACTTCATGTCATAGATTTTCATTTCTACTATATTTTAGAATTATATAATTCCAAAATAATATTTTCCAAATAATAACTTGTGGGTTAAATACAATTGCTAATGCTATAGCAAATATGTAGATGGATCATTATATCTAAGAATGACCTGGTGTATACTGTTGAGTTCTTAGAGCAATTCAGAACAAAAGTGTTTGATACATAGCTCACAGTATTCTGAATATTGACCCTAAGTTAAATTCAAATGAATCTGAGAAGTGGCTTATCTAGTCCAGTGTCGAAGACGGAAACCCATCGCACGCTCTCTCTCTCTCTCTCTCTCTCTCTCTCTCTCTTTGTTAAAGCTTTTTATTTACAAAATATATGCATAGGTAATTTTTCAACATAGACCCTTGCAAAGCTTTCTGTTGCAAATTTTTCCTTCCTACCCTCCACCCCCTCCCCTAGATGGCTGGAAGTCTAATACATGTTAATTATGTTAAAATATTTGACAGATCAGATATGTGTATACATATTTATACAGTTATCTCACTGTACAAGAAAAATTGGATCTATGAGATAAAAAAAAATCTGAGAAGGAAAGCATAATGTAAGCAAACATCAATAGAGAGCGTGAAAATGCTATTTTGTGGTCCACAATCAGATCCCATGGGCCTCTCCCTGGGTTTATATGGCTTTGTTCATCACTGAACAGCTGGGACTGGTTTGAAACATCTCGTTGTTGGAGAGAACCATGTCCATCAGAATAGATCATCATATAATCTTATTGTTGCTATGTGTAATGATCTCCTACTTCTGCTCATTTCACTTAGAATCAGTGCATGCAAGTCTCTCCAGGCCTCACTGAAATCATCCTGCTGGTTGAAATCCATCTCTTGCGTGTTCATTCTGTGTGACCTCCCCTAAGGTTGTAGAGGGAAGAGAAATAATCTAATATATAGAGAGTTTTTTTTGCTTTCTTTCTACTTTAAGAAGATAATATTCTTTCCCTCTGTAATTCCACTTCTTTTACATATGATTATTCCAACAACCAAAAAGTCCCCTATCATTGGAATATTCTTCTACATCAGTGAAATTATTATTAAGACACAAGCAAAAGACAACCCTTTCCCTCCTTGGGTGGGATTTGTTATTTTGGCTTAGCCCAATTAAAGCCCTCTTGAAAAATCTGCTAAACATTGTTCTTGGTTAGGATGCTTCTAAAGGGTTCATAATGGGAAATTTTTGCTATTGAGGAGAAGCTTATATGACTTGGTCTGCCTCCCTAAATGGTCCATATCAATGAACAATTTATTCTTTTTAATTTGACAGGTTATTTATTACATTTATTATTGGAGACAGTTTGTATTTAAGAATTCATTTTGCTAGCATTTAAAAGTATTCCTCTAATTTGAATGAAAATGTGATGAAGCACAAAGTTATTTCACAAAAGAACTTGAGAGACAAGGGCAAACCTGACTTTTGTTTGTGTCATTAAGCTTAGTCAAGCTACCCAATTACATTTTGCAAATAAGAAAAGCTTACACTAAACTCATTCTGCTTTACTTAAAACTCTAGAGAATTTGAATGAGGAAAGATATGTATTTAAAAGAGGACAATTTAAATGAAATTTCTATTTGGAGCTTAATGTGAGAATGATGTTAGGCCAAGGATTTTGAAATATTTCCTTTCCTGTCCCTTATCTAAATCTTTTTTTTTTTCATATTGGAAAATACTGAAAAGTATCCAGTTCCTCAAGAGATGTTTTTAATCTTGGGAAATCCTTTTTAATAATAACAAAAACCCTACTTATTTTATAATGTGACCACCTGTGTATATACAATATTGCTTCTACTGCCATTTGGAATGTTATATGACTTAAGTAGTATCAGAGCTTAATATTTCCTTTACTATTGTGCCACCCTCCATATTTTAGCCAGATTATTTTTTTATTCTTTAAATCCACCTGGTATCCAATTAGCAGGTCAGTCATAAGAGGACAGTAGCATACTATTATAGTTTAGACAGGGAGTTATTAAAAGCAGCAACATATTCTTAGTAGTAGATTATTGGTACAAAATATGGAGAATTTAGGGGATCTCAGTGAAGTCTATATAGCATGGCAGTTGAACATAATAATGAAAAAAACTTGCATTTGCAATGGCATTCCATTACTTTTGGCAATTTGCTTTTCTGTTCTTAAACTGTTAATTAGAGAAAACCAGTTCTTAATGTTTTCAATTTATTGCCCTCCTGCCTTTTTTTTTTTTTTTTTTTGCTTAGTTTATTTTGATAACCTTTTCAAGTTTTTAAAAGTTGTACTTTCAGTTCATTGGTGTTGTCCACTTCTATACATTTCCTCCTAATAACTACTTTGTTTTGTGGTTTTGCATTTCAGAGTTTCTCTTCAGTTGCCAATCAACAAATATTTATTAAATGTTTATTTCCTTTATATTCAGATACTGTGGTAAGGGCTTGAAATATAAAGAGGCAATAAACAAGCTCCTCTTCCATTCCCTCTAGCCCCTGCCTTCAAGGAACTTGCAGTTTAATGGGGGAGAAAAGAAGCAAACATGTACAAATAAGGGCTCTTGTGCGCTCTCTCTCTCTCTCTCTCTCTCTCTCTCTCTCTCTCTCTCTCTCTCTTTGTGTGTGTGGGTATATATATATATATGTATATTCTATATATATATGCTAAGTAGGAAATCATTAAAAGAGGCAAAGCACTAGAATTAAGAGGGTTTGGGAAAGACTTCCTGTGGAGGATGAGATTTTAGTTGGGACTTCTAAAGAAAACTAGAGGAGAACATTCCAAAAGCGAGAGGCCACCATAGCAAATTCCTAGAGCCAGTCAGTGTCCAGTTAGCTTGTTGGAGAGGCCCTTGTTCCTGAATTAAAGAGTAAGTAGGGAAGAAAGATGCTAAGAAAACTAGAAAGATATTAGGGCTGAGATTATGAAAGGCTTTCTATGCCAAATCCAGGGCAAAGTTCTAGTTTAAATCTTTTGTTTCATTATTTTCATTTTTTCCCATATAAGGAAAATATTCCCATATTCATTGTTGCTGAGTAAAATATTCTTGATTACAATTTTTTTTCTTTTTCTTTTTGGAATATCATTCTAATATGTTCCTTTTTTTTTTTTTATAATAGATCTTGTCCATTTTTCTTGTCATCTTGACTTGGGTTTGTTGAAGTTTTTTCTTTCTGGTTGCTTACAGTTTTAGTTTTAACCTAGAGACCTCAACTTTGTCTATGATATTCTTGCCAGTTTTAATTATATATTTTATTTCAGGATGTGGGGCACAGGTGCTAGAATTCCTTTCCCGAATTAACTAATCAAAGACATCTTCAGGTACAAAGAAAAAGCATGTATTTCGTCCCTGCAGGGAGAGGCCCAAACACATCAGAGAGACATTTCAGCTCCCAACATGTGCTTGTCAACCTGACCAGCTCGAAGCAGGACAACTGGTTAAATAGCAAAAGACCTATGTCTTTTCATTGAATAGACTAAAAGGAAATAAACAATGGTCATCAATGTTGTCTGCTTCTTGTGGGTCACAACACTTCCTGTTACTTCCTGCCATTGACCTAGGTTCTTGGCCTTTAGAGATCTCTAGGCCTAGGGATCATGTGACTTCCTGTAACCTAGATTCAAGACCTGACCTTCCGACTCTGGGAATGGAGATCACGTGACTTAGGCCTGCTGTGATAGACTTCTTGAGAAAGTGTCACCTCTCTATTTCACTCAAGGAGTTGAATGTTCATTTTTTTCCCCATCTTCTCCCTTCCCCACTTTGCTTTCTTATTCAAATTGGCCTGGACATTTTGCATTTATGAGTTCTTGAAATGAGCTCTCTTCACTTGTAAAAACATGTTATGGTTTTCAGGAAATTCAAAATTCAATGATTTTAAAATTATCTTTTTTCAAGTCAGTCATTTTGGATATCTTATTTTTCATCTGTTTTTTTCAGTCTTTTTATTTTGTTGCAGTATTTGTTTTGGAGTTATTGACTTTTATTTACTACTTAATTTTTTTTAGGGAGCTTGTTCCTTGGGTAAAGTGTTTTTTTTTTTTTATTTTTTTTTAACCCTTCTGTTCTAATCTATTAAATCTCCTAATTCTTTCTTTGAAAGATCTTGTTTTTCATTAATTGTAATTCATTAAAGCCATTTCCATCTCTGTGGGGTTCTACTTGTAGTTTTTGTGCAGTTATTATTTTCTTGAGTTTGACTCTTAATGTTTCTCAATCTATAATTTTTTTCTTGTGTTTTGGTAATTTTTTTCTTTTTACTCATGTCTCTAGCCTTATTTGATTTCCTTATTTGAGACTTTGTACAAGAGTGAGGCTCTTCTATTCACCATATTCTTGTTTAGTTCTAACTTTGGTTTCCTGGCTTCTTGACTTTGATTTTCATCTTCTTGGCTTTCACCTTCCTTGATATGTCTTTACTGAGAATACTGGTAGGTTTTAGAGTTCCCTTAATTAGTTAGTCAGTAGAGAAGCATTTATTAAGTACCTGCGCTGTGGTCAGTTATAAACTACTATTATCTCATTATTTTTGATTTGGTTTTTCTTGTGCAGCATGATAAATAAATAAATAAATAAATATTTACAAATATATATAAATAAAAAAAAGAAAGAAAGAAAAACTTTCAACTTTCCTTCTAATCTTGGTCACATTAGTTATATTTTTGCAAAAGTTTTTTAATTTAATGTAATAAAAATTATCCATTTTGTATTTCATAATCTTCTCTACCTGGTTTGGTCATAAATTCTTCCTTTTCCCATAGATCTGACAGATAAACTATTTCTTTCTCTGCTAATTTGCTTGTGGAATCACTCTTTATATCTAAATAATGCAGCCATTTCAACCTTATCTTATTATAAGGTATGAGAGATTGGTTGGTCTGTGCCTCATTTTTGTTATACTGTTTTCTAGTTTTCTCAGTACTTTTTGGTCAGATAGTGAATTCTTATCCCAAAATCTGAAGTTTCTGATTGTATCAAACAGTAGATTACTGTAATCATTCTTGAGTCTTGTGTACTTAATCTATTTTTACCCTGTTTCTTTAGCCAATACTAAATAGTTTCAATGATTGACACTTTATAATATAATTTTAGATCCTTCCTTTCCCCCCCATTACTTCCCTTGATATTTTAAATCTTTTTTCTAAATAAATTCTATTTTTTCTTACCTTCATAAAATATTTTTTTGGTGTTTTAATTGTTATGACACTGAAGAAGCAAATTAATTTAGGCAGAATTATCATTTTTACTACATTTGCTCAGCCTAACCATTTTTAAGATTTGACTTTGTGTGAAAAGTTTCTTGTGACTATGTTCACACAGTTCCTGGTTGTTTTGGCAAATATTTTATCTTGGTTTTTATTTTAAATGGAATTTCTCTTTTTAACTCTTGGTGCTGGGCTTTGTTGGTAATATATAGAAATTCTGATGTTTGTATATCCTGCAACTTTGCTAAATTAGTTGTTTGAGGCAGCTTTTATGTTAATTCTCTAGGATTCTAATTATGCCATCATATCTAAGCATATAGCTGTACAGATTGAAAATTTTGTTTCCTCATTGCCCTTTTTAATTCCTTCAATTTCTTTTTCTTCTTACTACTAGTGCCAACATTTCTAGTACAATGTTGATTAATAGTATTGGTAGTAAATATATTTGTTTCACCCCTGATGTTATTAGAAATGCTTCTACCTTTTTCCCATTGTATATAATGCTTACTGATGATTTTAGATAGATACTGGTTATCATTTAAGGAAAACTTCATTTATTCCTATGCTCTCTAATATTTTTTAATAGGAATGGATCCTATATTTTGTCAAAAGCTTTTTCTGGATCTGTTGATAATCATATGATTTCTCATAATTTTGTTATTGATGTTGCCAATTATGCTGATTGTTTTCCTAATTTTGAAGCAGCCCTGCATTCCTGGTAAAAATCCCAACTGGTCATAGTGTATTATTCAGGTGATAAATTGCTGTTATCTCTTTTGCTAATATTTTATTTAAAATTTTTGCATCAATATTCATTAGGGAAAGAGGTCTGTATTTTTCTTTCTCTGTTTTAGTGCTTCCTGGTTTAGGTATCAGAACCATATTTGTGTCACAAAAAGAATTTGCTAGGATTTTTTCACTTATTTTTCTAAATACTTTAGTATATGAAATATATTTTATCTAATTAATTATTATTGTTCTTTTTTATTGTAGTAAGTTTATTTTTAATACACATTGCTTTATGAATCATGTTAGCAAGAGAGAAAAATCAGAGCAAAAGGAAAAAATCATGGGAGAGAGAAAAAAACAGACAAAAGAAGTGAATATTGCATGTGTTGATTATATTCAGTCTTCTTAGTTCTTTTTCTGGATGCAGATGGCATTTTCTGTCCAAAGTGTTATTAGGACTTTGAACCACTGAGAAGAACTAAGCTTTTCATAGTTGATCATCGCACATTCTTGCTGTTATTGTGTACAAATTTATTCTTGGTTCTGTTTGTCTCCTTCAACATCAGTTCATGTATATCTTTCCAGGCCTTTATGCAACCAGCTCGTTCAACAATTTTTATAGAACAATAATACTCAGTTACCTTCATGTACTGTAGCTTATTGAACCATTCCCCAATTGATGGGCATCTACTAATTTTCTAATTCTTGGCTACCACAAAAAGGAATGCTACAAACATTTTTGCATGTGTGGGTTCTTTTCCCACCTTTAAGTAAACAAGAAAACATCTTTATCTTATACCTTTTCTTTCTTCATAGAGTAAAACATGGAAAAATCCAGGCACGTGAGGATATCAACAGACTTCTTGAAAGAGAGAGGTCTGTCAGCAATGAGCAGTTAACTAGAGCCATTCTTCGAGAGAGAGCATCAAGTGAAGAGGAGAAGTCTAAGATGAAGCATTTGGTGAGTATTGTAAATTTTCTATAAAGTTGCTGGCTTTAAAAATTTATTATATTTATTTTTTATTATTAGGCCAAATGCCATAAGCTCCTCACACTGCCTAAAATAAGACAAGTTTGTTGTTTTCCTTGAATGGGTTCTTTTTTAAAGTAGAAAAAGTCTATCTGATCATACTAAATAAAATTACAATTCTTTCTAAACATATTACAACAAAAGTGTTAACATATCTTTGCTTTCTTTTATATTGCCATCCCTGTAGAAAAAAGGTTGATGGTCCAAATGTAGCACCTCAGTTATTTGTTCAATTATATTTATAATCTTTAATATATTACAAAACTTTTAAAGTACATTAATTCCTAGGGAAAATAAGGTTGAAGAACAAAGGTGATGTCTCTACATTATAGCTGGCCCCACTTTTTAATTTTCCCTGGTTTAACTTGAAAATTCCAGCATTTTTTTCTGAAGATATCTTTTATTTGATAAATGAGTCATTCATTGTTCTAGAAATTTTGACTCTTGCCCCTCTCTACTTTTTGTGGGAATGAACTTAACTCTAGAGAGAATAATTGGCAATAAAGAGAGTAGTCCCTACTCTTCATGAAAGAGGAAGAAATAAGACTGAATTCCTCTTGACCATTCACATATGGAAAGTATGCCAAAGAATTTGTAAGCCATTTTTTTGTAGGAAGAAAATTTGCCTCTCTTTTAATACTATAGTTTGAAATATCTTCATAGTGTTCTTTCCCTTCTAGCAGAGGTTACATAGTTCTTAACCTCATAAGAGGGTTTGAAGTATATATCCACTTCTACATAGCAACCCTTTCAGTTTAGTATAATCATAGTTGTTCAAAGATACATATTTAAAATGAGAGTGGAATGCAGATTTTATGAAGTTATTTGGGGGGAGGAGGAGGGTAATTGGTTAGGATGATGTTGGGTTATAGCAGAAAATATGTAGTAGATTATATTTAGTGTTTTTAAAAAATTTTGCATGATTACATGTAAAATCAATTTTTAATGTTTTTTTAAATGTATGTGTTCCAAATTACTTGCTTCCCAACCCTCACATGGAGAAGGCAAGCAGTTCAATATACTTATTCATGTATGGTAATGCAAAGCATGATTTCATATTAGCCATGTTGTGAAAGAAAACAAAAAAATCTCAAGAAAAAGAAAGTTTTTTTGTTGGTTTTTTAAAATTATACGTTGGACTGGATTCAGACACCATCAATACTTTCTCTGGGGATGGATAACATTTTTCATAAGTCCTTATAAATTGTCTTGAATCATTGAATAACTAAGTAATTCACAGCTTACAGTATTGCTGTTATTTGGTACACAGTACATGTCACTTTACATTAGATTTTTCTGAGAACATCCTGCTCATCATTTCTTATAGTACAATAATATTTCATCATAATCACATGCCACTATTTCTGACTATTGCGTCCCTCAATCTGCTCTCCTTTCTATTCCTGCATCTCCTCACCCCCCTTTCTTATCTCCTTCCCTTCCTACTTTCTTACAGGATTAAGATAGATTCCTATACCCTATTGAGTGTGTATGTTATTCCCTTTTTGAACCAATTCTCATGAGAGTAAGATTCACTCAATCCTTTTTACCTCCCCTATATTCACCTCTGTTTTAAAAGCTTTTTCTTGGCTCTTTTATATGAGATAATTTGCCCCATTCTACCTTTTTCTCCCAGTGTTTTTCTCTCACCTTTTAATTATATGTATTTTTCCCTATATTATCCCTTCTTATTCAACTCATATCCGTGCATTCTGTCTATATGTATATGTATGTATGTGTATTCACACTCCTTCTAACTGCTTTAATAATGAGAAAATTCTTATGAGTTTACAAGTATCATCTTCCTATGTAGGAATATACAATTTAACTTACAAGTCCCTTATGATTTCTCTTTCCTGTTTGCCTTTATGTGCTTCTTGAGTCTTGTATTTGAAAGTCAGATGTCCATTGCAGCTCTGGTCTTTTCAACAAGAATGCTTGAAAGTCCTCTATTTTATTGAATGTCTTTTTTTTTTTTCCCCACATGAAGGATTATACTCAGTTTTGCTGGGTAAGTGATTCTTGCTTATAATCCTCTCTCATCTGCTCACAGACTATTATATCCTGATTATAGTTCCATGATTTTATCTTCTAGTTCTAGAATATGTGGACAATTGTCCTTAATAATTTCTTGAAAGATGATGTCGGGGCAGCTAGGTAGCGCAGTGGATAGAGCACCAGCCCTGAAGTCAGGAGGACCTGAGTTCAAATCTGGTCTCATACACTTAACATTCCCTAGCTGTGTGACCCTGGGCAAGTCACTTAACCCCAATTGCCTCAGCAAAAAGCAAAAAAAAAAAAAAAGAAAGATGATGTCTAGGCTATTTTTTCTGATCAGGGCTTTCAGGTAGTCCTATAATTTTCTGATTATCTTTTTGAGGATCTTTTTTTCCTGAGTCAGGAAAAATATTTTTCAAATGAGATATTTCACAATTTCTCCTTTTTGATTTATTTATTTATTTATTTGTTTATTATTTTGTTTTATTGTCTCTTGATTCCTCATAAAGTCACTAGCTTCCAATTCTAATTTTTTAAAAAAATAATTTGTTGTTTTTTGTGTTTTTGTTTTTGTTTTTTTTTGCTGAGGCAATCGGGGTTAAGTGACTTGCCCAGGGTCATACAGCTAAGAAGTGTCTGAGACCAGATTTGAACTCAAATCCTCCTGATTTCAGGGTTGGTGCTCTATCCACCGAGCCACCTCTCTGCACCTCCAATTCTAATTTTTAAGGAATTTTTGTCTTTAGTGAATTTTTGTACCTCATTTTCCATTTGGTGAATTCTGTTTTTCATTGCATTTTTTTTCCTCCTTTTGTTTTTTCCGCTCTTACATTTGGCCTCGTCTGTTTTAACTTAAAACGTGTTATTTTCTTCATAATTTTTTTTAAAATCTCATTTACCAAGCTTTTTTCCTGATTCTTTTTTTCCCATGATTTTCTTCAATCACTTATTTCTCTTCCCAAGCTCTGGAAACTGCTGATGCTACTGCTACACTGCTTGAATGATTCCCAACATCTGTTTCTAGTTAGCTGGGGGTTGGTCTTTGCTGATATAGCTTGTGCAGGACTGTGCTACACTCTTACTCTTTCTGCTACAATAGATTTTCCCTTCAGACCTTCTAAGTTGTCTTTGGCTAGAAAATTATTTCGCCTTTCCTTTTGTGGGTTACATAGCTGACAGTAGCAGAGTGCTGTGTGTCACAAAGTAAGGTGGACCCCTAAATCTGTGAATAGAGTAAAGAAAAACAACAAATTTTTAAATTTAGGAAGAACCATCATTGAAGCTTATAACATATTTTATGCATACATCCATACATATGCCTTTTTAAATATCAGGAAACTAGAATTGCCCACTTCTGTTATTCCTTGTATTAGTAATTGAACTATGAATTTGGATATTGTTACACATCCTACAAACTATAGAATGATGATGAAAATCGAAAGTGTTGTTTCATCTTGTAGTATCGCTCCACCCCCCCCCAAAAGAATTTGTCAGTGTTTTGTTTCGTTTTGTTTTTTAATTTTATAGAGCTAAAAGATTTTTATTAATTGTTTGAAAGGTTTTGAACTCTTGATTCTACAAGACATGTTATGATGAAGATAACCTAGATCTCTTCTTTAGGCAAAAATATCTATAGTACAAAGATTCTTAATTGTTTTGTGGACCCTTTTTTTTAGTCTAGCAAAACTTATGGACTCTTTCTCAGAATAATGTTTGTAATAAAATACATAGGAATAAAATAGAAACCAATTATATTGAAATATGAGTTATCAAAATGTAAATTAAAAAATATTTCCAGGTCACAGACCTCTGTTAAAAATCTCTGTTCTAGAGGGATAAAGGACAATATAGTAGCTTGACGGAAATTTTCCTTCAGTGAATCTAATTGCAGTTGATTAAATTATCTGTCATTTGGTTTCTTTGATGGGTTTCTTTCTATTTGTAAGGGTATGTTTTTAATAACTGTAGAAATATTTAGTCTAATTTTTTGAGTCAGGCGTATTTTCATTTCACATTAGTAAATTGGCCCTCTATTTATGAATCAGGCTCTTAAAAGTTATATTGGTATCAGAGAATTTTGAAAACCTTTTCACTCTTAATTGGACTAATAAATTCTTCGGGCTGTACCTTTGTGACCCTCTGATACTGGAAGGAGGTGAAGCCACCAAAGTACAGCAGTCCTAGGACCTAAGCCAAAGACCGAACACCATACCATTACATCACAAGAGTGTATAATTTATAGATTAGTAACAATCTGAGAGTATTAGTCTCAGTGAAAGTGTTTTGTGAACCGAGATTCCATAGAGTTTTTGGGAAAATTTATGCAGCTAGCTTAACTATAAAATGAGAGAGAGAAGAGAGAAGTAGATTTGGAGTTAGAAGATTCAAGTTCCACTTTTTCTACCTGCCAGTTGTTTATCTTTAGGCAAATGACTTCACCTTTTCCAACTCCAATTTCCTTATGTATAAGAATGGGGAAATAGTTATTTTGTCTTTACTACAAGGTTATTATGGAGATCTTATAATATAGATAAAACATACTTTGTAAAAATTAAATTAGCATATAAATGCAAGTTGTTATTATTTTAGGTTGACAAAAGAATACTGATAAGGAAAAGTTGCACTGGGTGGTGAGAAAGTAGTAATGTTTTATTGATTTTTGTAGTGTGAGGTTAAGGATATGTCATCATAACCATAATAAAAGATTGTGAATATTATCCAGTATGAGGCAGTGTGGTTCACTGGAAAGATATCTGTATTGGGAATCTAGAACATTAATATCCGTGTAATCTTGAATAAGTTACCTTAGATCACCATGTATCAGTTTCCACCTCATAAAATAAAAAGAGTAGATTAAATTACTTCTAAAGTTCCTTTTTAATCTATCATTCTGTGATCCAGCTTTAGATTAAAGGTGAATACATATGATTTAAAATATATACTTTAAAATTTGCAGTGAAAGCATTTTATTTAATGAAGGTTAATTTCTTGTAGTTATGTTTTTATTACCCATCCACTCTCTGTGAGTGTAAGAACTCAAAATAGTTTTGAATTTCTTCCTTAAATAGTTATGGCCTATTATTTTGTCAGTATGGGGCATGCTAAAGCCCATTTATATAAATCAGTAGCTAAGTCTTAGGGAGTTGTGTGTGGTCATTGAATAATAAAAACAAATAGTACTTTCTCATTAGGATTACTTTTTCACATTTCAAAAAAAATAACAGAGGGAAAATAATACATGCTGAAAATTTGGGGAAAAAGAGGAACTCTGAAATGTATTATTTTAAGAATACCTATAGTAGGCTTTATAGAATTAGAAATAGCTGATATTTAAAATAGAAGACCCCACAATTACTATTATTCTTTTTTAAATATCAATTTCTTTTTCTGTAAAATTATCCCCTTCACTATTTTTATTGTATTGTTGTTCCTAAATACTATTTTTTCTAATTCTGTATCCATCCATATACACATATACATACACATACATATAGCTTTAACATTGTTTTAAAATTTTGAGTTATAAATTTTTTTCCCTCCTTCTTTCCCCACTTCCCTCATTGAGAAGGCAATTTCCTCTTTCTTTGATCTCTTTGTGGTACAGGCTTAACAATGCTATTGCTGAGCAAAAAGATTTGCACAATTTAATAGCTTTTTAAACTTGGTTTCAAATTGCTTTGCCAAATATCTACATCCATTCCCAATTAAAACAGTGTTTTGACGTTGCTGTTTTCCTATATCATCATCAGTATTTGTTATTTTCCTTTTTTGACCAGCTTTTTAAATCTGATGAATATGACCTCAGAATTGTTTTGATTTATGTTTTTTCATTATTAGTGATGTAAACATTTTTCCATATGAGCATTGATAGTTTGGATTTCTTTCTCTGAAACTGACAATTCATGTACTTGGGATCATGTCATTCAGAGAGTAGATCTTATTCTTATGAATTTAAGTCAGTTCCATATATATCTTGAAAAGGAATAGTTGCAATATTTATGAAGAGTCATTTCCATAGTTGAAAACTATTTTCATAAGAACATGAATATTAATCTTTACTGAAGCTGTATGTGATATAGGGGTCCTGTTTTTTCTTTGATCTTCCAGTGAAACGTATTTTTTGCCCACATTCCATTGCCCTGTTAATTCCTTTATATAAATTTGATTTTGACATACATGTTTAGGTAAAATCAGTCTAGGGCAGATTGGGAGAGTTTTAGTTTGCTCTTTGGAAGACACCACAAGCCTGAAGCACTGGGCTTTTTTTGTTCTTCATATGTGAAACCATGTCTTTTTTTTTTTTCCTCTAGAAAAGAATTATTATTCATAATTTGGTTAATGATTGGAACAGAGTGGAAAGTAGGATTTCATTCAACTTAAAAGATATTTCTGATATTCAAAAGTATACCAGACAGCATCATCAAAGAGATATAAAGATAACCAAGAATTACAAATGCTTTCTTTGCTTAAATAGTACCTCAGTAGCATCAAATGTTCTTTAAATGTGTGCTTAAGTCCTAGTTTGATGATGTGAAAGCATTTGAAGACATCTTGAGAGTTTATTCTTTATAACTACCTTTCTATAAAAGAAAATTTCTTCCCCCTTTGCTCTAACTCTCTTTATTCCTTAGCTACCAGAATAGAAGCCATTCTATTGGGACACTCTTTTTTTTTTTTTTTTTTTACAAAACATATGAGTGATTTTTCTACATTGACCTTTGCAAAAACTTTTTTTTTTCCTTAAGCTTTTCCCCTCCTTCCCCCCATCCCCCACCCCTAGATGACAGGTAATCTAATACATGCTAAATAGGATAAATTATATGACAGATTCAATACATGTATACATACATATCTATACAGTTATCTTACTGCACCAGAAACATCAGATCTAGAAAGAGAAGAAGAAAAAACAACCTAAGAAGGAAAACAAAATGCATGGAAATATTCACAGAAAGCGTTAAAATGCTGTGTTGTGGTTCACACTCGGTTCCCACAGGCCTCTCTCTGGATGTATATGACTATCTTCATGGCTGAACAATAGGAACTGGTTTGAATCACATCATTATTGAAGAGAACCATGTCCATCAAAATTGATCATCGTATAGTCTTGTTGCTGTGTATAATGTTCTCCTGGTTCTGCTGATTTCACTCAGCATCAGTTCATGCAAGTCTCTCCAGGCCTCTCTGAAATCTTCCTGTTGGTCGTTTCTTACAGAACAATAATATTCCATAACATTCATATACCATAATTTATTCAGCCATTCTCCAATTGATGGGCATCCTTTCAATTTTCAGTTTCTTGCCACTACAAAAAGGGCTGCCACAAACATTTTTGTACATGTGGGTCCCTTTCCCTCCTCTAAAATCTCTTTGGGATATAGGCCCAGTAGAAACACTGCTGGGTCAAATGGTATGCACAGTTTGATAACTTTTTGAGCATAGTTCCAAATTGCTCTCCAGAATGGTTGGATCCGTTCACAGTTCCACAAACAATGTATCAGTGTCCCAGTTTTCCCACATCCTCTCCAACAATTATCAGTATCATTTCCTGTCATTTTAGCCAATCTGACAGGTGTGTAGTGGTATCTCAGAGTTGTCTTAATTTGCATTTCTCTGATCAATAGTGACTTGGAGCATCTTTTCATGTGACCAGAAATAGTTTCAATTTCTTCGTCTGAAAATTGTCTGTTCATATCTTTTGACCATTTATCCATTGGAGAATGGCTTAAATTCTTATATATTTGAGTCAATTCTCTATATATTTTAGAAACGAGGCCTTTATCAGAACCTTTGGATGTAAAAATATTTTCCCAGTTTACTGCTACCCTTCGAATCTTGTCTGTATTCATTTTGTTTGTACAAAAACTTTTAAACTTGATATAGTCAAACTTATCTATTTTGTGATTAATGATGACCTCTAATTCTTCTTTGGTCACAAATTCCTTCCCCCTCCACAGATCTGAGAGGTAAACCATCCTACATTGTTCTAATTTGTTTATAATATCATTCTTTATGCCTAGATCATGAATCCATTTTGACCTTATCTTGGTATATGGTGTTAGGTGTGGGTCAATGCCTAATTTCTTCCATACTAGTTTCCAATTATCCCAGCAGTTTTTGTCAAATAGTGAGTTTTTATCCCCAAAACTGGGGTCTTTGGGTTTATCAAACACTAGATTACTATTGTCATTGAGTATTTTGTCCTGTGAACCTAACCTATTCCACTGATCCACTACTCTATTTCTTATCCAGTACCAAATGGTTTTG
>JAJPUD010002209.1:294968-313711 GCA_023553655.1 Myrmecobius fasciatus | reverse complement strand
TGTGTGTGTGTGTGTGTGTGTGTGTGTGTGTGTGTGTGTGTGTGTGTTAGATTTTGGGATACTTTGAAGTTATGACAGATTCATTATGCCAAATATTAAGTAAATTTTACTTTTCTACATTCTTAGATGAGATTAAAAAACATGCATATCTGTACCTTTTAAATTCATAAATTTTAGGAGAAAAGGTCTAAAAATGAACCAAAAATATGTAATTTATTATATTGGAGAAAGAAAAGAGCCGGTATATACTATATACTAACACCCTACCTCTGGTAATGTTTTAGGCTAGTTTTTCTTATTTTTGACCTTCCACTAATTTTATTTTATGTATGATCCGTGGTTTCTCTCTATATACATATATAACATGTATATATTCATGCATATATATGTTTGTATATATGTAATATGTATATGTAAATAGTTTTATAAAGGTTATTAAATGAAATAAAAATATACAAAATAAAAGTAACAGTACTTTTTGATTAGATCATCAGAAAATTTTATACATTATAGTTGAGGCACCTGAGCCTTTTAAGTTTGAAATATCTTCCCCAAATTTAAGGTAGCACTTAGTGATAGAAATAGATATAGGTTCTGGGATATTGAAACTCTTAGTCACATTCATTCTGAACCCCAAATCTAAAGGTATTTTAAGAGGAGAAATTTAAGAGGAGATATCTATAAAAGGATAATATGGGGAGTAATAACAGGCTACTTTATTTTTTCTGTGTTTGATTTAGGTACAGATTTGCTACATTTGGTTTCCTCTTTTAAAAATATATACATATATATATATAAACCCTTTTGTGTGTGTGTGTGTGTGTGTGTGTGTGTGTGTGTGTAAAGGAGTATTTTTATCAGGAATGCCAATAACTCTAGCAAGAGATTATAAATATACTTTAAAATGGATCAGGGACAAGTATATATACTTTGTCATTGTAAGAAAATACAATGGTATTTCTTTTTAGTTTAGTTTTTTAAAAAAAAATTTAATATAACCTTGTACTTTAAGAATCTGAAGAATAGATGTTCTTGCTATAATAATTTAAAGATTATGTTTATTGTTAATACTTTCCTTAATGTGTTTTATGAAACATGAAATATGTACTTTTAATTTTGTAGTGAAGTATCATGAGGAAAAGTTTCCTCGTGGGATGTTATTATCATGTGTTAATCACATTTGGAAGAGAAATGGAAGAGGTGAACAGTCTCCTATTAGCAGCATCGCAGTTAAATGCTGTTTCATGGCTAAAAACTCTGCTTGTCATTAATTTTTTTCTCCTCCTCAGCCCTGACCTTATAGTAAAGTAGATGCTAAATACTTGGTCCTGATGAGGTAGATAAATCTGTTATTGTGGTGATGAAACTATTTTCACTTAGTAAGTATCTGCTAGGTGCCTGCTCTATGCCAGGCATTGTGCTAAGGGTTGGGGATACAAAAAACAAAAAAAACTATTCCAGTTTTCTGGGAGCGAAGAAATAGTAACAAACAAGCATTACATATGATAAATAAATCATTAACAAAATGCACTAGAATTAAGAGGAATTGGGAAGGATTTTGTATAGAAGGTGAATTTTTAGTTGGGGATTGCCTCAAATCAGGAAAGTCTAAATTCTACATTCATTTTTTTCTTTTTCCCTATTTTTATCCTTACTGGGAAGGTACTCTTGTTAAAACCTGATTTTAATCTACTAAATAAATATTAATAAAGGCAATGCTTATTTTCCAGTTCTCTTCTCCCAAAGACTTTTTCTTCTCTTTTATCAAAGACATTGTGGGCACAGAATCACACAGAATGAGATGACTGTAGATGGATGACATTTTATTCCAGTGATATGGAGGCAATTGTGGGATTTAGGAACTATTGTCATGTTTTGGGATTGGAAGAATGTTTTTCCAACATAATGACCATTTTTAATAGAGCTTTTTTTAAGATGTACTTCACTTTATACAAACTTGTATAAAAGTCCAAAATCATGCAAAAGAATAGTGATTACTTTAAACCAGCTATTCACAGGATAATTCCTTTAAGTAATAAGTTCCATAAGAGGAGTAAATGACTTGATTAATAAAAATTATATTTGCACAGAACCCTTTAAGAATGCCTCTCTTATGTAAAGTGACAAATGTTTTTAGATATGACTTCTTAAGCTTTCAGCAGCAAAATTCTGCCAAAGAAATCTTTATTTTCTTATTTCAAAACTCATTTTTCTTGTCTTGTCATTCCTATACACTTAACTTAAAAAAATAATAATAATAATCCCAGAGTTACATCTAAATAGATTTGGCTTATTGCCAAGTCTTGTTGAGTGATTTTTATATGTGGTAACTCTGTCATAAGCAGTTCATTGACGTTCTATCCCTTGGTTCATTATAGATATCAGAGTTTGGTATGAAGAACACTAAATTAAAATGTATAGAAAATCAAACTGGAAAGGGATAAGTATATATAAAAGCATGGAATGGTTTGTGCTTTTTCAGTCAGGTTTTCAAGTTAAGTTTCTTAGTGGAAAATTGAAGTCTAGTACTTTATATACTTTTGATTTGTTTTTCAGTGTGTAGGTAAGTGTAGGACTTTTGTAAATTCAATAGCAAATTGATCAACAGTAATGTTTATCCTACAAATTTTCACTTGAGGTGTACATTGCTTCTTTCTTGAATGTTGGGAATTCGATTATGGAATAGTAGTGAATATAATTTAACTAGACAAAGTTGTATATAACATAGCATTTTAAAAAAATATCCTTTATTTAATTATTTAAAGTCTTTAAAGATTGAATTATGTTTTTTTTCCATACTGCCTGTTTGTTCTTTCTGAGGTTTACCCTTTTAAAAATTTTTATTTTTATGTATCTCAAGACTGATCTATTACTGAATGTTTTCACCATTTCCTACAAGCATGATATTCTAAATTCTTTTCTTGACTAAGTATATTTTCAGGATGACTTCTCTTGAAAATATCATTGGACAGAATTACCAAATGAATTAAGTCCTCCACCCTCCAGAGAAAAGGAATCTGTTTACAGACCTGCACTATTTATTACATACCTCATTTAGCTCATTCATCATTTTAATAGAAATGAGTCATTTTAGATGATTCTGAAATAATTCGATGTAAGCTACATAGCTGTAGGCAGAATATGATTTACTGAGACAATACGAAACTCTTTTAAAGGAGATACTGGTGTGAGCAGCAACAATAATTTGTGATTATTTATAATGTAGTGAATATATTAGATGGATTCATTTTCATTGACATTTGCTGATTAGATTAAATATTTAGAAGATCTATCCAGCCCAACTTTAAAGTCTTTAGCTACAAATTGCAGTTCCATATTTTGGATATGACTTTGAAATGTCTTCTCTGCATTCAAATCATTAACTATAAGTGCAGTTTCAGATTTTTTAAAAAACTATTTTTGTTGAATAAAGAGATAATTAGTATCTTGCATATTTTTATTGGAAACTTAAATAATTCATCTTCCACTTTACCTTAAGTAGGTCTAAGGATAGTCATACCTTTTATCTCAGCACTTTTAACTCCATGATCCAGAATTCTGAAATTCCATTGCTTATCATGCCTTCCTATTCTTTTTTCACTTATTTAGCTTCATTTTTCCACTACAAAAAGGGTTGCTACAAATATTGCTACAAAAAAATCTAATCTTAGCAAAGATAACTGGTCAGTTGCTGTTTCCAATACAGTTCTAACAGCAGGAAAATCCACATAGAGGGAGAAAGTTAATTACACTCTTTTAACAAAGAAAAGGGGAAAAGCAGGAATCATTAGCATCAAAACACAGGCAACTGCTGTTGAAAACATTAATATCCCACAGTCTTTTTCTGAAATCTGCCCAAGTGCAAGATATTTTCAAAGATATTTTCTCAACTGCAAAAGGAACCCAGTCAGAATTTTAAAATAACATGAAGTAGACCTGAGAAAATAGTGTTTTATCTGGCAGTGAAAGAAATTATACCCTAAGAGGAACCAGACCAACTACCAAAGGTTTGAAGCAGAAAAAACAGCAACCAGGAAGCAAAGAAGAGCATTGAAGCCTGAAAGAAAAGAAAGTGAAGATGCTCATTTTGTAAATAATCACATATAATTTCAAGACAATTTATATATCCTCTGAAGAAGATATTGTTATATAGAAATGAAAAATGATAATATAAAATAAGGATAGAGAAATTTGAAGAAGTACTTATTTAAGTTAGCTTAAGTGAACATATATAGGATATTTTGATGGCTTGCTTATTTTGTTTTCGAGTTTTGTGAATAGGGCATGCAATGATTTTCTCCCTATATTTCATTAAGTTAATTTGCCCAGCTAATTTTTGATAATGTGTTATGGCAAGATGAAGCTTAATATTTTTTGTTTGTTTTTTTAAAAAAGGGAATCTTTTTCAGTAGATTTCTTTTTTCATAAAGATTTTGAGTTCCAATTTTTTTCTCCCTCCCTTCTCTAAGACAAGCATTATGATATGTGATGTATGTACCGTCATGGTAAATATTTTTCCATATTAGTCATGTTGTGAAAGAAGAATTAAACAAAAGGGTAAAAAAAAAATGGTTCCATCTACATTTAGTTTCCACAATTCTTTCTCTGGATGTAGATAACATTTTCTAACACTAGGCTATTGGAATTTTCTTAGATTATTGGGTTGCTGAGAAGAGCTAAGTTTATCATAGTTGATTTTCACACAATCTTGCTATTATTTTGTACAATGCTCTCCTGGTTCTGCTCACTTTTATTCAGCATCAGTTCATATAAATCTTTCTAAGCTTTTCTGAAATTAGCCTGCTCATCATTTCCTAAGATAACTTATTTAACCAGATTGTAATTGGTGGGTATCCACACAGTTTCCAGTTCCTTGCCACTACAAAAAGAGTGGCTACAAACTTTTTTTGCACATGTGGGTCTTTTTCTCTTTTTTATGATCTCTTTTAGGATACAGACTCATTAATGGCACTGCTGAATCAAAGAGTGTGCAGTTTTCTATCCCTTTGCAATTAGTTTCAAATTGCTCTCCAGAATGGCTGGATCAGTTGACAACTCTACCAACACCATTGTTGTCTCAGGGTGATTTTTAATACTATTTGTATTGGTTAAGCTTCATTCTTTTAAAAATGAGAAGTTTTATTATTAGATATATTTTAAAGTTGCTGTATAAGTGAACAAACAGTCCTTAAAGACAGAATTTAAACACACACACACACACACACACACACACAAATTGAATTCTCATTCTTATTTTGAGTGATTTTGAAGGATCTGCTTTTTTAAAAAAAATCCCACCTTTTGATTTTCTTAAGTTTTCCCCCTTACTCTGTGAGGAAAAAATGATGATATGAAGAAGGTTCTTTTTCCTTTCCTTTTCCTTTTCCCCTTTTTCTTTTCTCCTTTTCCTTTTTTCTGAATTTTTTCTAATGACTAAACATTCTCTGGTGCTATGGCCAGTGGGATATTTACTTAGATTAAAGAAGTTACCTAAAGAAATAACACTATTTGCTTGAAATCTACTGTTTCTGGATTTTCCTCATGTGTTTTAATTTAACAAATTTTTTTCTTCTTCATATTTTTAAAAACAAAGTACCATTTCAGAAATTTGTGCTTGTGGTTTGGAATTGAAATTCAAACTGCAGGTTGCAGAATAAAATTTGTCTTTCTATAAAGTATTTAATCAGATTTAACTTTAAAAAAATGTCAAATGGTTCTATTTGACACCATTTTAAAATTAACTGATACTTTTTTTGTGTGCTAAATCATATAGTGTAAGGATTTTATTTGTCAAGTTCTTTGCAAAATAAAATACATTATATAAATGCTAGCTGTTATTGGCTATTATAATGCTATTTGTGATTTTTATTACACTGAATGCCTAGTGTGGGAATTCTTCCTAACATTCTGTGACTTTTAAATATTTTTCTACGACTTAATAGATAAATTCTAGGCAATTGCCAGACAGAAGGAAAGATTAGATTGCCTGGAGTCAGAGGAAGAAGCCTTTGAACCTGATTCTTACTACCTATAAGCCCAGCACTCACTTTCACTTTCTATCTTAAGCCTCTACTTGTACACAATAAAAAAATTTGTTATATGGGTTAGAATGAAATTGATTTAAGCATTTTTGCTTTCTTTAAGTTCAAGGATGATCCATAATTTATTTTTTCTTTATTTTAACGAAATACATACCTATAGTCATCTGCACAATCTGTCTTGCCCATTTGTGAGCTAGTTATGAACATTCTTTGTTCTGGTCATTTTTCCTTCTGCATTACATTTGTTACCTAGCACTGTAGTGTCTTCCCACAATTCCCCATTGACCTGTCATTTATGGCTAAGAAGAAAATGTATTGGCTCTTTAGACGTTTCCTTTTCCTTTTTTTCCCCCTTGAAGTACTCAATATTTTATAAAGAGACTATTTCTAATGAAACCCTAAAGGCATTAAAAAGAACAAGTCCCAAATAATATCTTCATTTTGAATTTATAGTGCATTTTAGCTATAAATCTCCATTTTGTAGCTCTTCATCTCCAAGATATCTCTTGTCAAAATATGTTGTGCATGTATATTTTAGTATGTTTTTCCTCCCACTTCTTTCTTTGAAAATGTTTATATCTTTGGATATTGCTGTTGGAGTGAACAACTAGAGTGGCCTCTTGAAATAGTCTTTGTCCTTTTGAGTGACGTAGTACACATGCATATGCACATTGGATTAAGATATCTCCTCTACAAATATTTTTTTTTAATATCATCAATTCTAATTTTGACAAAGTTTGTATATGAGAGCATTTTGCCAAGACTATAAGTTTCTCAAGTAGTTTGGCAGTAAATTTTTACTTGATTTACTAAGTTGTTATAGTCATCCTTTGGCATAGTATATTTATAGAATACATCAGTTTTCCTGTTTTGTTTTTGTTATTGTTTAGTTTTGCAGTTGATAAAAACTATTTTGAGTTATCATATCAGTTACTGATATGGTAGCTACAGATTCAATAATGTATTTCTCTTAGGGCTTGTTATCTAAGTTCAACTGGATAAAAGCTATTTTTATTATCTGAAACAACATGACTTATTGGAGATTAATTATCCAAACCAAGATTTATTTAACCTCTGACTTCTACAGGTCGCTTTCTCCTCTTGTGTCACAGTTGAGCATGGGACAAAAGAGAACACTAAAATTTGAAATTTTCAGTAAAATTGTGTTTCTAAATTAGTTAAATCAGATTGCCAAGTAGAGACCCATATGAGATTGATGATGGAGACTGATAAGGAATAAATTTAAAAAATAACTTGCAAAAAGTTCCAACAAGGCTATTTTTAATCATGAGTGTGAGCTGCCTATGTTAGCGAGAATTTCTTAGCCAGGATTCCTTGGGAGTCCAGGGAGAATTTTTTCATTTAACAGGTCCACACGAGTAGAAGTTAAATTATATGAGGAGTTAGAGTGAGAAGTTTATTAGTGCACCAAGGAGGACTGTTCCCTAAGTAGCCCCTTCAAAGTTTTAGAGTACAAATTGGGTTTTTATAGCTTTTTGGACTCAATTAATTAAAATGCACAGCCAATCAGCAGAAAAGACTTGAGGCAAATATACAAGCCTTTGGTCACAGGAGCTGCTAACGGTCAGGTTTGTTGGCTGAACAAAAGTGCATTTCTCTGTGATTAATCTTAACAGAATTCTCTGTTGTCAGGAAATCTGAAATGTAGCAGAAAAGTAGAATCGTTCTTGCTTATCCTGTTACCAATTTCAAAAGACTTATCAGAAGACTTATTTCCCCAAACTCATAGTATTCATGCTCATTTTCCTCCTCTATACTATCTCTTGATTATTGTCTAAATTTTTCTTATTTTAGACTAATATAATATAAACATCTCTAGTAGATTACAAACTTTCTGAAGGTAAGCACTGTGTGTGTGTGTGTCTGTGTGTGGGGGTGTGTTCCTTAATATCTACCTACTGAAGAGTAATGTTACTGACATTCAAAGTGAATTTCAGTGTTCCATTTTCATTTATATAATTGTTTTTGTATGTTTTTATTATATGTATTCATATTATCATTTATATAATTAAAAATTTTCAGACTTGATATTTTTGTCCTTTACAAAGACATGATTTTTGATGTTACTGTTTGTGTGGGACAGGTGCTAGACCCCTTTCCCATATTAATCAGAAATATCTTCAGGTACAAAGAGAAAGCATTTATTTAATCCCTGGCGGGGGAGCCATCTCAGCTCCTGCCATGTGCTCCTGGAACTTAGCCAGCTGGAAGTAACAGCTGGTTAAATAGGGAAAAACCCAAACTTTTTCATTGGATAGACTTAAAGGACTTCACCGTCCTTGACCAATGGTCACCAATGCTGTCTGCCTTCCATGAGTCACATCACTTCCCATGACCTGCCACTTCCTGTCTGACCTTTTAGAGATCTTGTGACTTCCTAGGGTCCTTCTTGGATCCAGAGTCCAAAGCCCAATCTCCCAACTCTGGAAACAAGGATCATGTGACTCAGTACTGAGAAATACTTCATTCAGTCAGTCCATTCATTGTTAAATCTCTTTGTTTTACTTACTGTTATCTATATTTATCTTAGCAAATTATTAATGTAATGGTGCTGTTTTGTTTTTGTTTTTTGTTTTTCTATTATTTATTTTACTTATTAAAGCTTTTTATTTGCAAAACATACGTATGGGTAATTCTTCAACATTGACCCTTACAAAGCTTTCTGTTACAAATTTTTCACTCCTAGTCCCCACCCCCTCCCCTAGATGGCAGGAAGTCCACTATTGTAATGGTGCTATAACTTATGCTCTCAGTTCAAGTTTTTCCTTCACTTTGAAGCAAATAAAAATGAATAGTACATAATCATTCATTTGATTCTGCTCTCATATCTGTTGCTTTGTTGGAGTATCTGGAAACTTACTAAGGTTTCTCTAGTCAGGTAATTAGGAAATTTTTTTAACTTCACAATACAAAAGCTCAAGTCATGTTTATTTATAATCTTGTCCAACAGATTGGTATTTTGTTCTTTTGAGGGTATTATCCAAGTAATTAAGGAACATTTGTAATGACTGAGCATCTTGTCTTAAAGCAGTTTACATTCTCATTAGAAAAGTGAAATTCTGAATTTTTTCTTTCCACTGGACTTAATTCCTAAATCAAATGTCATGGTCAGGCCAGTTCATTCTTTTTGCTTCATAACATCCACCCTGTCTTTTTGTTTAATAGCTGCTCAACAAGTATTGATGATTAACAAGATTCAGCTCTTGTCTTATAAAATCTTTCTATAAAAGATGTTAGGTTAATGCTTTCTTCTGTTTCTCATTTTTGTAATTTGTATCTTGACCTTATCCAGCTCTGGTATTATATGTGTCTTCATTCTTGAGTTCTAGTGACTGATATTCCCAGTAATTTCTGGTTCTGAAGTCACTTAACATGTTGAGCTACTTACTTCTTCATTTTGATTTTCCTCATTGTCATGCAGATAAACAGTATGGATCATGACATTAGGTTAAGTGAGGAATTTACTATTTTGCCTTGCAGAAAGAAATTCTTACTGTTCTTTTCCCCTTCTGAGCTACACAGCAGTAATAAATAAGCTAATCTAAAGCACTTTATGATGGATAGGCAATAAGTGCTGCTGTACCTGAGCCAACAGGCCTGTTTCCACAGCATGTCACAATTCACAGTCATTAGCATACCTTTAATGGTTTCTTTTCAAAATAATTTCTACTAGGGCATTTAGAATATATCAAGAAAAAAAATAATGAATTGTGGAAAAGGGAATTCTAAATGCAGACAAATGCTTTTCTTTCTATCATATATAATTTTGATGGAATTAAGAAACCATATAGCAACATATTGTACAATGTTGTACTTTCTTTACAGTATTTAATGTTCTATGAACTACCAGATCGATTTATTTTCAGAAGAGTTGATATTCACATGAATTCATGCCTTCATTGCTATGTAGCATATTTTTTGCAAATACTAAAGACATTTTGGCCTTTCCTACGGATATATGTGACCTATATACTTAACTGGTTGACTTTCACCATACTTTTATAGTTAAACATTAATGGGCATTCTTTTTCATCTCACAGTTACTGATAGGGTTTGTATCACATTTATACAGTATGTTCCAAAAGTCTTTAAATCTTTTAAAACTTGAAGACAGACAGACAGACAGACACTGAATAGAGATTTAACCTTAAAGCTAAGAGGACCTGAATTCTAAGTTCAGACCCTATTACTTAATGATGATGTGAGAAGTCACTTAAGAGGCAACTCTCTAAGACTTTTAAGTTTCTGAGAAAGTACTGACCTGCTTTGAGAAAATGAATGAGTAAGTTAGTAAACATGTATTAAGTATCTATTATGTGCCAGACACTTCTAAACAATGAGAATACAAAGAAAAGTAATAGATAGTTCTTGGAGAGCTCAGCATGCAATTAACTATGAATAAAGTTATATACAAATTATGCAGAATATATTGGAATTAATCAAAAGAGAAAAGGCACTAGAATTAAGAAGGATCAGGAAAAGCTACTTATAGGAGGTGAAATTTTCAGCTGGGATTGGGAGAAGCCAGGATATGTAAGGAGGGAGAGTATTTCATGCCTGGGGAACAACCATTGAAAATCTGGTGTCCAGAGCTCGAGTATTTTGCTCCAGAAACAGCAAGGAGGCCACTGCCAATGAATTGAAGAGTTCCATGGTGTTGTAAGAGTAGAGAGATTAGGGCAGAGGTAGTAGGTTCTCAGTAACTCACTATTGTAAAACATGATAAAATTTTGAAAAATCTTCACATGCTTATAGATAAATGCTATTTTGGGAATTTGTGGGAAAAGGATTGCTTTAAATAGGAAAAAGTCTCAAGTGTTTTAAACTAGTGTGACATGTTGTTTCCAAAAAATTCATTTCATCCTCACCAAATACTATTCCCTTTGCTGTGGACATCCTTAACAGTTTTGAAAGCCTTTTTTTTTTTTTTTAAATACTGCTTGAAAGTTTTTATTGTTTCGTTTAAATATTTAGACATTTTTGTTTTATGCAGAAGAGTAATATTTTTGTCATAAATAAAGTAAAATTTCCTTATTATAGGGACACTTTTTGGTCCTTGCACTTTGACAGGCTTCATAAGCAAATTAAGCAAGCAGATTGAGATGCATTTGCTAAATGCTAAATGCCATTTATGTGACATAACAGATTATATTCAAGATTTCAGTCAGATAAATGGCAGAATTTGTATGGGTTTAGGGACCATGCTCTCCTATGAGTTTGCTTCTTAAATAGGAATATTTAGTGAATTTGGCATTGATATCATTTGCATTCAAAAATGACTTGTTTTTGTGGTGATATAACTGAATTTACCGTTAATTTATGGAATTATGAAATGGGAAATGTACTGGGAAAGACTATGATGGCAATGGGAAATGATGCTGCAATCACACTTTAATAAGGCACAGAGGGTGTAGGGTAAGCAGCACAAGAAGTACAGAAACAAGTGGCAAAAGGTGAGGAGAGATACAAAGACCTACTGTGTAGACACAGGCATAGGTGATAGAAGAGGAAAGGGAGTGTGGTGAAAATAATGGGAAAAGGGGGAGAATCACTTAATTTCCAGTTGAAATTGGGGATACTCAAGCAGCATGGACCCTTAGGATAAGAAAATTGCTGGGGACAAGAGTTTGAGGTCTTACAGAATTTTTGGAGGGAACAGACTGTTATATCTGTGCCCCATTAGGATTAGTTCATTAACATATCCAAATAATCTCAGGTATCAGTAATATTTGGTATTCTGCTGGTCTGACTGCTATATACATACATACATACACAGTGCAGTTATTTGGAACTTACTTGAGATGTACATATCTTAGGATCAAAAAGGTCCTAAGAGCAGGGTTAAGTGACTTTCCCTGATTAGCACATAGTTCAAGAATGTGAATTTCTGGGGGCAGCTAGGTGAGGCAGTGGATAGAGCACCAGCCCTGAAGTCAAGAGGACCTGAGTTCAAATTTGACCTCAGACACTCACCACTTTCTAACTGTGTGATCTAGGCAAGTCACTTCACCCCAGTTGCCTCAGCAAAAAAAGAAAAGAAAAAAGAAAAAATGTGAATTTCTGGTAATATATGACAATTTGCAAAATTATGTGCTTTTGATCTTTAATATAATCTGTACATGGCTTCTAGCTTCCCCTTTGCAATTTTAACTTCTTGCTATTTTTAACTTTATAGTAGCTACTTATAAACTTACTAACTTATAAACTAACTAAACTAACTGTAGAAGGGGGGAAGGGCAAGGGGAGGGGGACCAAAATAAAATATAATTTTTAACACATAAAACCTTTTTGTGGAGATTGCTTAATGATTGACATTTGATTGATTTATATAGTTGATAACTTTTTTGGGGAATATCATTTATGTTATTTTCTTATTTGTCAAGATATTTGATAACTAATTAATACTTTGCATCTTAATATTTCATGGTACTAAAAAGTATTCAGTGAAACTTTAGAAAATAAGCATTCTGAGAAATGGGCATAGGCAGAGAACAATAATCATGATTGATTTTCAACACATTGTTCTTACATTATTACCTAATAAGAAAAAAGTGAAAAGCATAATTTTGAAGATTTTCTTAGCAAATGAGCAGCTATTTTACACAAAATATTCTAAACCTGCTTTTTGAATTAAAACTTTGGCTCCCTAGAGAACTTTTCTGTGCACTATTTTGGGAAGTCATATAAAAGGTGGTGTGAGAAAGAGAATGGGAAGGGGGAGAATTGCTTAATTTTAATACATGTGAACAAATATATTAGCAAAAAATGAGTTATTTGTGTGTGTACATATGTACAAGTTAATTAAGCATGGCATATTTGAATATTACTAACTAGTTTCCCTGGCACTTTTTTCAAAATGTGGTGATTAGAGTTGTTAATGTGAACACAAGGAAGATAAAAATACTGATTATACCTTTTAAAAGGTGTATTCCTATTCCTACTCAGTGTTGCCTAATTCAAGATAATTTGTAATTTAATGAGATTTTTTTTAGTAAACAAATGAAGTAGTCCATGTATAAACAAATTAGTTTTTTCCTCTCAACTTTTCTGGCAGGTTATCTATGTATTCTAATAGAGTTGGTATTGCTGGAATCATTTTTGAGTCTGTCTTCTTAATTAGCCTTTTACACATTATAGCCATCTCTTTGGAATATTTTCAGGAGTGAAAAATTCTTGTGAATGAGTTTAAGTTTTTTGGAGTAACTAGAAGTGTTATGAGTGATTATGCTGTGAGTTTGGTAATTTAATTAATCAATCATTTATTATGAATCTGCTATATTCCAGGTATTCTGCTACATATTGGGAATACAAGGACAAAAAAATGAAACAAAGGCTCAAATTACAAGACAGTAGCAACATTTCCAGAATGAATAAATAGCAACTAACTTGGACTTCTTTGAAAGGCAACACTCATTCAGAGACTGGATTTGTTTTAAAATATCAACAGCAAAATAGAAAAGCAGTCTAATTGATGTATTTGAGGTTCAGAACCAAATGATGAGATTGATGTAGGCACCAAATGATCAGATTAGCAGAACAGTTGGCACCAAATGTTGAAATTGAGCAGTCATGTGAAAAATTCACAATTGCCTTTCTCTTTGGCAAAGGTCTATTTATGAGAAGAGGTTGCAGACAGAATAAAAAAATAAAATAGACACCAAAAGTGGAAATGAAGTAGATTTGGGCAAGAGTATAATAGTTAACAATGGAAAAGACAAGTTCTCCAGTAAAACAGCTATAGAAGAGTTTAGCATTCTAAAATACTTAGCTATAATTAAGAGAAAGACACGCTGAGACTTGGGGGAGGGATGGGGAAAGGAGAAAGCCACCATGAGGCAGAATGCTGTGGAGGACTATCCCCAAAGGCTTTCATCAGAGATGGCTGAATAGAGGAAATTTAAACTCAGGGGTATGATCATTTAATTGGATTCAGTAAGGTGGGGTTGCCCAAGACCTCCACAGGGGGTGGGGCTGTAAGATTGATCTGATCCCCATCAGTGCTCTTCCCTGCTTTCTTCAGGTAGTATTCTTATCAGTATTTTAGGCTTTTTCTACCAAGCTCACCTAGTGACCCAAGATCTCATCATAATTACTTAAAAAATGGCTGTAGTTCTCTGACATTTTTGTTTTTAAGTCATCAACTTTCCCCCTTTGCATTTGTATAATATTTAAACACATTTTTTTTCACTCAGCATTTTTATGTATTTTGTTATTTTTTCTCAGTCCTACTTACCTTTTTGTCATATTTGCCTCATTGGATTCCATTTTCACTAACTACACTACCTAGCAATGATATTTCTTCCCCCATCCTTCTCCATAATATCTTTTGGCTTTTAAAAACATCTTTTATTACTGTTTAATTTCTATTATACTTTTATATTTAAATGACTTATCTATGTATCTAAATTGTGGTCTTTAATCAGAAATTTTTGTGTGTATAACTTTTGTGGCCTTCCTCCATTACTCAAAACTTCTTTTGGTCACTTCCTCTTCTACTTTTGTTAAATTGAATCAAGTCATAATTATCTAGGGTTTTAACTTTCTCGTGATAGTAATCATTTTATAAATATTGTAATTAGAGTTTTACACATTTGAGGGTGGGAATCAAGCTTTGCTAAATGTTTAATTATAAAATGTAATGAAATTTTCTGAAATGTTTTTCTGGAAATACAACTAGAATATTGACAGTATATTTTAATAGCTATCTTAAATAAAATACTCCTACATCTGTATATTAACTATTATATTTAGTCTATTACATTTTTAATACTTCATGAATACAGTTTTGACTAGACTGAAAATAATGCTTTTCACTATCCTTTAAATGTGAATCTTAAAGATATTTATTTAAAGAGACTCTTTAAACTTAAAAGGCTGCCTTTGTTCTATATTCCTTTTGAACTCTTATGGTCCTTTGCTTTGTTTAATGACATTATTTAAAGTTGTCTCTTAAAGTGGTCTCTTAGGAAGGAATTGTGCTTGCATAATTATAGTCATTTTTTCTATTTTCTTTGAAAAGTTGAAAATTAAAATAAGAATCAAATGAATTTTTGTTCTTTTAAAGCTAATCACATATATATGGTCTTAGATTTAGTGTCTTTTTCTTCTGATAATTTCTAGGGCATGAATTCTTTTTTCTTTTTTTGTATTAATAAAATTAAATCCTTTTGATTAGTTTGTCTAAGTGTAAAGTTGTAAAACTAAAGAGTATATCTAAAACACAGTAATTAAGTACCTATTTTAATGCTCTATAGAATTATGTCCTTTTTTGGTTAAGATTTCTGACTGTATGTATTTATTTTCTATTTTAAATATTCACATTTTGCTTTTGATAAAAAAACAAATCCTTTATTGAATTGTGTAATATTTTCATAGAACATTCAATTTTGTATATTTCCATTTACCTATCTTTCCAAAGTATGTAGCAGTTGATATTTAGCTAACAAACTCATACTGTCATTACTTTTCCAATCAGTTTTGTCTCTGATGGCAGACTATAATATTGTATCTCGACACTTTGCTTTGCACATATTTCATGCTTTTGTTGTTCCATCATTTTTTAGTACCATATGTTTCTTCGTGACCTCTTTACAATGTTCTTGGCAGAGATACTAAATTGGTTTTCTATGTCCTTCTCTAACTCATTTGACAAAGGAGAAAACTAAGTCAGGACTTGCTCAGGGTCACATAGCTACTAAGTTTCTGCGGCCAAATTTGAACTCAGGAAAAGGAGTCATACTGTAGCATTGTAGCACTATGTCACCTAGCTGCTCCTATTTCATGCTTAATGAAAACTTAATGAATTGTGTTATAGAATCATAGAATTTTAGGGTGCAAAAGTACTTGAGTGATCATCTGTCCAACCTTCTCATTTTATAAGGAACTAGACTAAACCTCAGAAGAGTTTTATTTTACACATAACTGATGAGTGGAAAGTAGGATCCAGGTCACATGAATATTAGCTTACTATAGTTAGGTATCCTGTCTTATCTCACATTTCTAATTAGAAACCACCTAGTAGTAATGCTGGGGATGGAAGCTTCAGTGCATTTTCTCTCCTTTGTATCTTCATTGGCTAGTTCTATGCTTTCCAGGTTTGGTTTGGTTTGGTTTTAAGTGTGTTCATCTCTAGAGAACTTCCTGTGCCTCCTTAAGAGAGGTGAAATAAGATCACTGGTGCAGGTTCTTAGATTCCTGTCCTTATCTGTTGGATGAGTGGATTGGACTAAATGGCCCCTAAAATCCTTTTCTGTTCCATGACATGTTATTTGAGCTTTGCTATTTGCATGTTATTCTCTCCATTGACCAAGAATGGAGGTGAGCTATTAATCTATAGAGTACAAACTTTTATTACATGATACAGTACTTCATTATGGGAATGTGTGTGTGTGTTTGTGTGTGTATGTATGTGTACATACAACTTCATCTCATTTTGTTTGCTTCTAGATAGCTAAGTAGTACTGTGTGGTTTTTTTCCCCTTCACTATTCTCCTTTTCTCACTCTGCAAAATTGTATCAAGGCTTCCCTGATCTCTTCATAGCTAATGATGACTTTTTTTCCATACCTGCACAGCATTTAATTTTACAATTCTTTAATGTATTTATCATATAATTTTGGCATTTATGTACTTAATATGTTTATTTTCTCCCCCCTCTAAACTGTCACAATATGAGGACCATTTCTTGTTTAAAGTTGTTCCTTCCCATCAGCAAAAACTCCCTTTCTGAGTGAATTTGTGATCTCTTCAAGTATGAGCATTCCCTTCAAAAATGAATCTTTCAGTTCATCCTTTTCTATTTATCTTATCCATTTCCTTCCATAAATTTGTCACAAGGAGTTTAGCCAACATGCAGGAGTATTTCTTAAATCTTCTCCACTGCATTTCAAGGATATAATAGTTTATGTAGACCGGTCATCAGGTGTCATTCTTTTTCTCTTCATACCTAGTCTGTCATTGCTTTTGATTCATATATATCTCCATTGGCATAGATCCAACTTAGTATGGCAGAAAGAGCACTGGGTTTGGAATTATATCAATCAAAATTTGACAAAAGGGTATACTGAGGAAAAGCTGCAAACAAGATAACATTTTTTAGCAAGGGCATATTGCCTCTCGAAAAAAGGGTAAGTAACTTGCCTCCATTTGTGCTAAATACCCTGAGCAAAATGGCAATTCTCCTTATAAAGATTTTGAGGACTACATAACAAAAAACAAGGTAGGTGATATTATGGAAATTAAGGTACATAACATCTAAGTGTTTTGCTTCAAGTTATACATGTAAGGTATTAGATCCATAATTTGAATCTCTGGTTTTCTTAACCCTTTCCAATATATACTATGCCTCTCCTGTTTTTAATGCTTCAGAAACAAGTGTTATGAAAAACTTGGCAATCAAAAAAATTTTTTTTGTCTTCTATATTTATTCATGAGTATTGTTGAGATAATCTGATTTTATCTAGTCTCTCCTTAAACTTTCTGCTAATCTATTTTGCCTTGTACCAGTTTTCCAGTGTTTTATTAGATAATAATACATGTAATATTCCACAAGATCTTAAAAATTGTTGCTAACTCTTGGTTTTTGTAACCTTCATTTTCAAGCAAGTCTCTATTATCCTCTTGTCCATAAAAAATTAAAATTTTTGTATGTAATAACTATTTAAAAATAAGTGTTAACAATGAAGATAGCTAGCATTATATGCTCTTTATTGGTTTGTTTATGAAGTACTTTATAAATTACATCTCTTTTAAACCTCTTTACAACAATGCTTACTGTTTCCATTTTTTGGAGAAGGTGAGATGACTTGGCCGGGATCACATAGAAAATACATGTCTGAGGAATGATTCAATTTCAGTTCTTTCTGACTCCAAGCCCAGCACTCTATCTACATCACCACCTTGTTGGCACATAATGTTTGACAGTTAATTTTCCATCCATAAACTTCTACCTCTTCAAACATCTTCATAAAATTTTGTGAATCATTTTATATTATAAACCAGTGGTATCTTTGGATGGTTCTATCATTCTCAAGGAGATGAATTCATTTTTTTTTCCCCACTAATACTATTTCCAGGCTCCTTTGGTCTATAGTAATTTATGTGATCACATTTTCTTAGGAAGCACTGGTTGTCTGGGTCTTTGTTGTTCAAACTGTTTCCCAGTTTACATAATACATTGTCTGTATTTATTTTGTGCTGTTTGTTCAAATACATTGGTGATCTGAATATATATGTTTGGAAATGACTTGCCAATAATTTCCTGTTGTATCTTGATTTTATCAAATATGTTCATACCTAACAGCAAATTTAGTACTTTTTATTTTACTTTATTACACTCTATAAGTTTGAGTAGTTGTGTTTTACATGTAGTTTGTGCCTTCTACATATTACACATTTCTGCCTTGGTAGTTTAAGTTTTTCCTTTTATAAAAAGTCTTAATTTGTTTTTTTTTTTTTAAGCATCAAAGTCACTTTTTTTTTTAACTTGTAAAGAAATTTTAATTATTGTGGTTTTACATTTTCTTTTTCTTTTCTTTTTTTTTTTAATTCAAGCTTTTTATTTGTATAACATATGTATGGGTAGTTCCCCAACATTGATCTTTACAAAGCTTTCCATTACAAATTTTACCCCCAACCCCCTCCCCTCCCCTCCCCTAGATGGCAGGAAGTCCACTACATGTTA